>JADRCD010104794.1:0-16851 GCA_019843815.1 Montemys delectorum | reverse complement strand
ACCCTTTTTATATTAGCTGGAATTCCTCCTCATGATGGTTCCTAATTTACATCGTATTTTTATTGTAACTACAATTTAGATTCTAGCAACTGGTGAGGTAGATCTAAGATTAAATGTGCAAACTGTTAAATATCAAGGGAATAGGTTCTTGGATACAGGGGGAGGAGGAGAAATTGTATAAGCAACTGTGGAAGCAGGGACCAGGATGGGGGCAATGTTTGGAATGTAAAAAAAAATTAAAGTAATAATAATAAAGAAAAGAGAAAGAAAAAATCTATCAAAGTACAACCTTCTACAGATCAAAAACAGCTCAAGTAATGAATTTAAAGAATGTTTAAATTTCTGAAGGGCTCCCAAGGCATAGTTAAATTTAGATATTTTCAACCTCTTAGTGCCCATAAAATTTCACTATGAACCAGTTTACTGTCAAATCACAATAAGTGTGTTGAGGGATTAGCTAAGTAGTCTCCTTAAGGGAAAACTGAAAGAAAACAAAATTTAAACATAAAAATCACATGATCATTCTCAAACTATTCCCTAATAACTTGTGTCATATTTAACTTAGCAGCATAAACTTTGCATAAAATATATGAAGTCAATCCTTTCAGCTTGCTGACACTTCCACTATTTTGATTGTGACACCCTTATTATACATTACATCAAGGATACAATGGTACAGATGGGACAATTGAAATGGAAGAGCACCCAGGTCAGCTCCTCCACTGTGCCCAGATAATAATTGATGAATGTGCTTGTCTGAATTCTTTATTTTAAGCTATATCATTTTCTCTTTTGTTCTTTATTTTAAATGGTAAATTATCTCCATTAGGTAGTTGATATAAAATTATTAAGTTTTAGGCATTGTGGTGCTTAGTATTAGCTACATATTACATCGTAAAAAGAGATGGAAAAAGCACTTAATTCTAAAGACACAAAGATGAATTTTTTTAGATTATTTTAATCACAATTATGTTAACTTGTATTGGGTGATTGTAAACTGACTCTTGAAAGGACATTAATGACTTGGTAGGAGAGTCTCCGATTACCTTCAAGTCTTTACAGCATTATGAACCCTCTGGGGTTTTCTAACTGAAGAATACATTATGTTGTTTAAAACATGAAAGAAATAAGATAAAGTAAATGATAATAAGAAACAAATATTTAAGAAAACAACTTTAAAATCTCCTTAAAATATGAAGAATAAAAACTCAAGCAAATCTAAATTAGATGAATTTAAAGATTAATATTCTTTATTGATATTTTATAATAAATCCAGTGGTGTATACAAAACAAAACAAAGATGATATGTGACAATAAATGCCTAATTGAAAGAAAAGATACATTCAAAGACAGCACAAATCATAATTGTATGAGAAAATACACAATATTGTTAGAAACATAGTAATCATAAGAATGAAAATAATCTGTCCTAATGATGAGAATGGTAAGGCTATTTTATATTTCCAATGAAAACTGAATAGTAGTTATGGCTATTTGTTACATTGTGGAAAATATGAGTGATATCGTACTGTGAAATACTCTCAGAAGTTTAAATTGCAAAATATTTATTAAAGATTTAAAAGAACAGCAAGGAAACGCTATATTCTGAAGATAAAAATGAATACCTTAGGGAATCACAAAAAGAAAAATAGTAACCATGGGCTGATAAATATAAACCAACACTAAAGCAATGGTGTGAGGCTTGGAACGCAGGGGGAGAGCATGCAGTGAGTGCAGCCAACCAGTCAGGTTTTATAAGACTGAAATTTAGGATGCCACATATTGTCCACTGATGGAAGCATGCCAAAAACAAAGTCTTTGAATTACATCAGCTCTATGCACCTGTAATAAAAAGGGGAAAAGTTTATTGACCAACTGGAAAAGAGCTATTGCAAACTGTATTTGTTGAAGAAACCATTGAGAAAGCACCACTGATTGTCACCTGAATGTAAACAAGCATTGTTTTAAAAGTAAGATAACTCTTAAAGTTTTATGAATAGAAGATGATTAAGAAAATATGACCTGATTTTTTTTTCATTTTTAAGATTAAAAGATGGAGGCAGTATAAGGCAGAGGATGAGAATCTTTATGTCTCTAAATCAGAGAGGGTAACAGATAAGACAGAAGACATTTAGAACATCTGCTGAAACATCATGATTGATTGTACTCTACTAACTATATAAAAGAGAGTTTGAAGGAAGTCAACCTTCACGGTTAAATGATGATGATTCTAAATCAGTGAGTTTCTAAACAATAATCTCAGATTCATGTAAATTGCTGGCTAGTGAGACCCCATAGGTCAATATAACAGTACAAGTGCTACAAACAGACTTGTATTGTATCATATCATCTATTGTACTATACTATAATATATTACATGGTATTAAATTGTTATTTTATGTTTTATTATCTTATGATGCCATGCTGTATTGTATGTTTTATATTTTAATCATGTTTAAGTGATTGTACCACATACTGTGTGGGTATGTGGATTTTAGTGCAGGTGCCTGAGGGCACAAGAGCTGTGGTCTTCCTGGAGCTGCAATTGCAGGCATTTTTGACCTGTGAAACAGTGTAATAGGAAGAAGACTTTGGGGCCTCTGCAAGAGAAATATGACTTTTATCTTTGAAGCTATATCCTTAGCCCCCAAACACTGGCCTTTGTCATTAATCTTGTTTTCCACAAGAAACAGATATAAAAGCCCATTGCTGAAGATCGTACATCTCTTGCTTGCAAAATATAGCATTAAGCCTAAAGTTTCCTCTTTGCTAGCTATATTTAATAGGGTCATAATGTGCTAAACAGGCTTCTGGGGAGAGAAAAGGCACCAATGATCTTAACCATGTGTAACCTTAGTGAATATTACTTCCAAATTTCCATACAAGGCATATGTACATGTATAATAATAGAATAAAAGTTATAGATATAACCAACCAGTCAGTGATTAGATATGAGGAATAACCCACTACAGGTAAACCTCAGTCAAAAAATTTGTGCTTGGGGACATCATATGACCTAGGTGGGTATTTCATACAATTCATATTAACTAAATTTACATAGCTTCAAAATAAATTCTAAATAACTATTTTTAATATCCATAAACATAACCTACTCTCAGCCTTGATCAGAATCATCTGTCTGAAGTCAATAACGGTTAATGCCATTTTCTACCCCAAGAGGCTTGGAAGCGTAAGAATTAATTGTCTAGCCTTAAATAAATCCTTTATACAACTACTTCTAAAATTTAAGGAACACTGTGGAAGAGTGGACAGAGGAAACGTAAAAACTAGAAGGCTCTCTTGCAAGTATGACATATCCTCTGCAACAATAATCATACCATTTGCAGGTTACATGCACTTGGCCTAAAACAGACTGATGGTGTAAAGTCCGGCACTAACCGGAAGAGTATGTGGTCACTATCCTTACTGCCGAACTATGGACTATGAGACTGTAGGCAAGAAGGAGTCATTTTCTTCAGTTTGGTGCTCAGAGGAAAGATGCTTCACTGTGGTCACATAGACAGCCCATATTATATCTAGTGGAGACTGTGCATATGCCTGCTCTGAGAAGAGGTCTAGACGCTGGGTATCAGTGACAGAATATTTGAAAGAGGAAAGGTAAAGAAGGAGGCTCCATAAAGATGGATTCGTAACGATCATGAAAAAGACTAAGAAGAATGTAATGTTTTTGCCAAAAAGTAAATCGTGCCATTGGTGCAATTTGGATCTCTGAAATTTAGGGAAAATTTGAAAGAGAGGATCAAGAAACAAGACCATACTAAACCTTAAGAAGAAGGATTGACTAAGATTTATGCACATCATAATAAAAGTTAAATAAGCATAACAATGTTAAAATATTATCTGATAAAATCTATATAATGAAATTGAAAAACAAAATGTGTCCTCGATGTTCAAGTTAAAAATGAATGATTGACTAATGACTTATTTTCAGGTCTATAATATAATTCAAGCAGTTTAATCTTGAGTGAATTTAGTGAGAAAAATCATGTTAACTTCAAAAACAACATGCTAGCTGCTAACTTGTTGTAAAAATGAACACTAAAAAAGTGATTATCAAAGGTAAACTTTCTGAAAGTACTATAAACACACACGTGTACAAAAATAATGATATGATGGCTACCAAAATCATGCTCTTAAATCCAGTTCAGATTAGTGTAAATAATGGCAATTATGTAAGGAACACAATGCAACTATTAATAAAATAGGTTATAGCATATTCAACAATGAATCTCATTTCATATGCACTTGGACAGTTCTTTCTGATTGTTTGTGGACACTTCTATAGGGAATTGTATGTCTTCATCATTTGTGTACGTGTTTATTGAAAGAAAGAATGCTAGAATGAGAAAGTAAACTATTATGATATGTTAGTAAGTGATAATGATCTTCTTTTATAAGGAAATGATGTTAATAGTAAGAACACAAGGGAAATACACTCAATCAGTTTATGTCTTGTCAATGGGGATATCTAATCTCCGATTTTGGGCAGCGCAGCATATAAAGGGCTTGCTGTACAAACACAGGAACCAAACTTCAATGTCCTGGCATTTACACTAAATATTATATGAAAGTTCCACAAAATAAAATGAAAAAAGCAAAAACAAGAGGAAGTGAGAATAACTGCCTGCCTGTCATCCAAACACCCAAAAGACACAAACAGTGAATCCCTACAACTAGGGTTATTTAAAGAGTTTGACTATAACGAAAATTGTTAAAAAAAAAAAACAAAAAAAAACTGCATGTGCTAATAATGCTTTTATTCAAATGTATCTTATTTTATACTTGAATATTGTGAGTTGTGTAATTAGGATCTTCACTTCAAATTCCTTGCAATTTGCATCCTGAATATTGGTGCATATTACCACTAAATAGTAGCTATATTTGAAGTGTTTGCTGAGCTCTTTAAAATAAGGACCATTTTTAACTAGCAAGGTGTTGCCATATCTCATGTACAAAGGTGTTTGACAATAAGCCTGATAGCTTGCTTTCCAAGACTCACAACGTAGAAAGAGAGAATAGAAGCCCACAATGGGCTTCTTGGCACATGCACATGCACACTCTCCTCTGCCACTGCCTCCACACACTCAGGCACACACACACACAAAATGTACATGCACACATGTAAAATTGGAGAGCTGTATTATTTGACATGTATGTTCTGGTTGAATATCCCTTGTGTTGTCTCTTTTTCTCATTTTAATTCTTAAATTATTTTCATGGTGGTGGAAATCACTTCTCTAAAATGGATAATTGTGCTTTGTTTTTTGTTTGTTTGTTTGTTTTTGTTTTTGCACTGAAGTGTTCACTTCTGATTAATGCTTTCTCCTAAATTAATACAGAAAAAAACAATCTTTAACTTTTTCTCATCACCAATTATAAGTGCTCTCTTATGGATTCTATCATGGTTGTTAATGAGGTCCAATGTTTTGCTACCTCTGCATGTTATTTTTTTTAAACATGTTCCAGTTAATTCATGCCCTACTCATTGAACTTTTAATTATGCTCACATACCGTAAACAAAGAATTAACCCTGAAAACTTCCTTAATGTCGGAATACCAATTTTAAAATGGAATGATTTCGTAATGACTTCATTTTCAGTAGCATCTGCAGAAAGGGTAGAATTCAGAGGTCTCTAAGTATCTCCTAAGTATAACTCTCAATTTTATTACTCAGCCTTCAAAATCGATCCAGAATGCTCACATGACTTTACATCATGCCAGTCACATGGTACTTTACCCACTTTTGTCTTCCTTGTGTCTGAATTTAGTTCCTTTTGACATTTACAGTATTATATTATGATGCTCAAAACTTGCTGATCTCCTTCCTGAGTTGGCTGTTTCTTAATCTGTAGAACGAGACACTTCTATTTCCTTTCTTTTAACCTTGCATAGAAGAATGTTAATGTCTATATATACCATGGAAAGATACTTTTAAAATTCAAGTAGAATGGAAGAATTTTGTTTTGAAAATCCTGACTTTGTGATATATGACCATTGTAGAAAATGTTAACCACTTACCAGTGATCTTACACTTAACCTTCAACAGTGCTTTCAAGAGTACCAATCCAAAATCTCAGCATAAAATTAGGGATTATTACTGGAATTAACAAACTTTTTCCCAAGAAAATAAAATTATCCTTGTTCATTCTTGAGGAAGTCATGTTTATTAGCCATTTTTCATTCACCAGAAACAGGCAAAATACATAGACTTCAGAGGATGAATCTAGAATAATATTAAATTTACTGAAATACTTGATTCCTCCCTGCCTCATACCAGAACACAGATTTTCTATAACACATCAACCCACAAGAAGGCATACAAGAAATGATTAATGGTGACCCCCAGAACCAAACACATGCTTCCTGTGGAAAACCTGAAAGTATAATTTTACCATCAGTGTAGATTCTTATTTTTCCCTCTAAAGTAGTCCTGCCGAGATCCTCAGGGGCATATTCGAGTAAGCAACCTGCTCTTTTGCTCTGTTGTGCTCTTGTTTGTACGTTTGGTCCCTTAAACATGCTTTGTTCTTTATTCTTATGAATTTTTTTCTATTTTCAGATGTTCTGTAAGTTCATTTGAGTTATAGTTGGAACATAATTAGCTCAGAACGTGTGCTTGTTTTATTGTGAATGATTTTTTTATAGTCTATTTATTTTTAATCTGTCTTCCATTCCTGACTTACTCATTACCAGGGTCTTTAATTAACCTACCTCTCAATTGCCTAAAGATATTTCTTTCTGGTATTTATTTATTTTTACTCTGAATCATTGTAAGCCTAACTATACTTAGGCTGCCCTTAGTTCTCATACAGAGTGAATGTGGTCTGTTATTATTACTGCTACTTCTTCTTTGTAGGTGGAATCAGCATAGCTATCTTATTCATCATCGTCATCAACATCATCAGCATCATCAGCATCATCAGCATCAGCAAAATCAGCGTCAGCATCAGCATGTTCTTCCTCCTCCTTCCTTTTATTCTCTTTCTCTTTCCTCCTCTCCTTCCTCTTTTTTTTTCTGTGCTGTGCTGAGCATTTAATCAAGACCCTGATATGTGCTAACTAAGAGGAGCCTGGAAGTAAGGCATAGTGAATGTTTTATGTTGAATGTAATTCTAATGAAGATACATTGGCTGTGAATTCTTCTGATTTGGACTACATGAGAGGCTGTTTGATGAACACTATCTCCTTCTTTTCTGTCTACATTTCTGGAGGGAGCTAAACATGCTGGAGTTTTTGGTTTTTACCTTGGGTAACTCTACATTACAGGAATATACAAGAACTAATATTGCAGGCTTTTACTGTGCTGTTGTTTCATGATACCTACTAAATACTTTCAAGCATGTCTGAATTATATAGGGTTTTTAATTATCTACCTCTCAATTGCCTAAAGATATTTCTATGCTTGCACTCATCCTTGAACCATCTCCACAACTGATATTCTTTTCAGGATTGTCATAGAAGGTATTGCTTATCTCTTACTTCCTTTTGTAAAATGAAAGCTCTT
This sequence comes from Montemys delectorum, assembly GCA_019843815.1. NCBI lineage: Eukaryota > Metazoa > Chordata > Mammalia > Rodentia > Muridae > Montemys > Montemys delectorum. The sequence goes on along the minus strand of JADRCD010104794.1, from coordinate 9,326 downwards.
TTAACTTTCTGACATTCTGTTAACATGATTTGTAGACATCAAACCATAATGCTAAAAAGCTCCTTTAAGCAATAGTTATTGCAGACTTTATCCGTTATTTTGATTAGCTAAAATTGTGATGTGATACAATTCAATTTCAATTAAGTTAAATTAAGATTTGAATGCAACGATGATAATGACAGTAATATGTAACCATCTACACAAAAGTAATTCTGAAAATGAAATAAATACCTTCAGATCCAGACAATAAAGAGATGGTTATATAGAACTGAGTACTCAAATTGACACTGAGAACAAATATATCCTCTCTTGCAACACACTAGTCACTTTCTAGCTCCACGAAGCTCCCCTGGCTGGCATGCTAACTTTGTGTTGCTTGCTCACCAGCATTTATTCCAGAATTAATTTTTGTAATTTAAACTGTCTTCTTCCACCAGAAGTTTTTGTGTTGTTATTCTAAGCTTAAAATAAAATCTCCACCTCTACATAAAAATGGCACACTCTAAGAGAGAAAGCCATCAATATTTTACTTATATTTTTCAATTGAATCCCAATAAAAATTACTATACAGGTAATCTAATATTTAGTAATGGTTATAATTAAGAAATTAATTATTTATCTCCCCTTTCTAAGTTGCCTTTGATTCACTAGCAATTTCCTTATTTCCATGTGAATATTAGTATAAGCTGTGGTTTAGTATGATTAATTCAGGTACTACATATATTGCAAAATGCACATTCCTGTTCTATTTCCAGTTATTCTGCATTATTTTCCTTCAGCACACATGATATAACATGGACTGCAAGAATCTCTTTGTCTTTGGATAGTTACACATATGTAGTGTATGGGAGCTAAGATTAAGAAGCATGTCTGACTTCTTGCTGGCTTTGAAACAGGTGACACTGGTGAAATGACACCTCTATCTTTTTTTTTAATTATTGAAATATTTTAGGGAACAAATCAAAACCAAAACTGCTTGTTCTGGAAGTAACTAAACACTTTTCTACATACCATATTTGTAAAGCTCAAAAGTGTGAGAGAAAATCAGAATCATTGGTTTGTTTTTCATTTATGTTTGAAATTAAATTATGGTATTTTAATTTTCAGGTTATGAATTCTGCCTTAAGTATTTAGTGAAGAGTTTAATCTTCCTATATGTAATGTGGTTCATAGGAGATGTCTGACTTTACTTTCAGTATATTAACTGGTGAAATGATGTTTTGGCTGACCATTTTACTTTTCTATTGGATAAAATCAGTGTTCATATCAGGCATGAATAATGCTTATGCATGTAAAGTAATTCATATAAGAAAAATAATTTATTTTACTTCAAATAAATTTGACAATGGAAAAGACATGTGTATGCTGGTCTGATGAATAATGACAGAGTCCTAAAATTATTACTATTTTTGTTAGACTTCTCTGTCTCTTGATCAAATGATACTATTGTGGAATGTATTAAGGAAAACTTAAATGAGTTGAAAATTAACTCTATCTTTGGAAAGTAGTTGAGAACCATGTTATTCTATTAATTTCTAAAATTAACAAATATTATTCATAATTCAGTTAGAGCTTTCCTTCAATAGGGCCTGGTGGCTCGCTGCTGCAGCCTGGGTCTCTCTCTCTGCTGCTGAGGCCTGTGGCTGCACTGCGCATTAGTTAAAAAGGAGGCAATGTATAAATGAGATATTTTATTATAGGAAACAGAAAATAGGCCAGTCATGTTGAGAGAAAGAAAGGAGGAGAAGGAGAGGAGAAGAGAAGGAGAGAGAAAGGAGAAGAAAGCAAGAGAGCAAGAGATGAAAACAAGAGAGAGAACAAAGAATGAGAGAAAGGAAGAAGACAAGAGAGGAAAGAGAGCAAGAGAAGAAAGAGCAAGAGAGAAGAGGAAGAGGGCATGAGAGCAAGAGAGGAAGAAAGGAAGCAAGAGAGGACAAAGAGCAAGAGAGGGAGGAGGGGGCAAACGGCCCTTTATATTGTATGAGGCATGGCTATCTGTGGGGAGAGGCATGCCTGGCTGTGGTCAGATGACTGTGGATAGGGTCCAGCTAGAATACTGGGAGCTTGGGGAATTGTCTACCGGATAGATCATACATCTCCTTCGGAGGCGTGACTGAAACAGGAGCCAAAGACTCAGGAGTTATAGCAGAACTCCTTCCGCCCCCTGCAGGTATAAACTGCCCACTGGGGCTCCAGAGTTCTAGGCCTATTACTTGATTGAACCTAAGCTGCCTGAACAGACTACAGCCCTACATCAATAAAGAGAAGTTCTGAATTCTATTTTGTCATAATATCTGATCTTACACTGGTATTATTTCATTCTCCTTCCTTACAATGCTATTCTGAGTAATAATTTTGTTTCTTGCTTACAAATTCCACCATTATGTTTTATGAAGATATTTTTCTTCATTTTTTTCTTTGTGATTTCCCTTAAATCAGATTAATACCTGATCAAATTTATATGCATATGACAACAATTAATGAAAAAGGAGGCTATGCATTTAAATGAGAGTATATGGGGGAGTTTGTAGGGAGAAAAAGGAAAGGAAGAATAATGTAATTATATTATAATCTCAAAAATGCATGTTGTAATCTTTTGGAACCCATTTCCCAAGTAAGTAACATGTTGGTAAAATACTCTTAATCTTTTTAGACTATGTGGTCTCCAGCCTGTACTTTTCTTTTTCTGAATAGACTTGCTTTTCCCTGCATCAGTCACACCATCAAGGTCTTAGTACTCAAAAATTATTTGTTACTTTTGTCTTCAAACCATGACTGAGGATCATACACAAACACCTCTTTTATAAAGGCAAGTTGGACTTTATGCATCCTTTCATGTAATTTATATTTATTTTATTCTGTTACTTCCTTTTTTGTTTTAGTTTCTAAACTTAATTTTATTTCCTGCATATTAAGACCATGAATTTAGAACGCGATTTTTGTTTCTATGTTATCATCAACTTTTCTTTTCTCTCCTGTGCTATTCCTACTCCTTTATTATGTTTTTTTTTTGTATGTGTGTCTGTTCTAAGATCATTAAAAACATCAGAAAGCTGTTTCCAATGTTTAGGTATATGCATAGTATTTAATGAGATGTCTTTCTTTAAATGTCTTCCTATCCTTTCTTTGAAAACACTTCCTAAATAACTGAAATGGAGCTTTTAATGTATTCATACTGTGCACTTTCCGTGGAGCAAACTCAAATAAGAAACAATATATCCTAAGCCTAATATAATATAAAGTATTATATTAGGCCATGCAATAATGTATATTCTCTGGGACCATTTATTATTAGTTTGTTCAATATAACACTAGCCTTTATAACAACCTTCAGCTCCTGTCCTACATTTATCTTGATGAGTCCTAAGCTCAAGCTCATATTTTGGTCCCATTTTTCTTGTTTTTTGGAGATCTGCTCTATTTTAACTTATTTCTATTTATTTGTATCTGAATCTATGATTGTTCTATATGTGTGGGTCCTGTGGCTTGTGTTGAAGGAGGTAGCTAGTTATGCTTCATATATACTAAAACAGAATGCAGGACATCTTAAAGAAGGGTATGCATCTTAACCACTGAACTGAATCACCTCTCTATCCTACTATTTCCAAATAGTCTCTTAAAAAGTATCCACAGTTTGCTTTGTTACTCCTTTCTCTGCTCCTCTCTCCCTTCCTTTCTCTCTCTCTAGATATATATTTATGTATATATATTTACATATATATTTATGTATATATGTGTATATATACATATATGTGTATATATGTAAATATATACATAAATATATATACACATATATATGTATATATGTAAATATATACACATTATATATAGGTATGTATGTTATATATATAAATGTATAATATACATATTTGTACATATATATGCATATACACATATGTGTGTATGTGTTTGTGTCCTTTCTAGGAAAGCCGGGGGTATAATGCAGAGACACTCTGTCTCAAAACTCAAAACAAAAACAAACAAACAAACATCATGAAAAATGACTTCACAAGATAGGAACGTAGACAAGCCTGAAGGACATTTACTTGATTGGTGTACAAGACAGCTCATTGTGGTCAAGTTCAACCTTGGGCTTAAATAAAAAAAACAGGCTGAGGCTAATGGATGGAGGGAACTAGGCATAGGGAGGGGAACGGGGGGGGGTCAGAATCAAGAATGATGGCTAGATGACCATGAGAATGAATAGAAATCTGCATTGACAGGGTGGGGGCATCTTGGGGACTTGCTAGGGACCTGAAATAAGGGAGGATCCCAAGAATAAATGGGTGTAACCTTATCTGAGACTCATAGCAGTGGAGATATAAAACCTGAAGAGACCACCTCCTAAAGACACACAGAAACCCCAGTGGAGTGATGGGGACATCAACCTACCCACAGTATTTCTACCCAAAATTTATTCTGCTTACAAGAAATGCAGGTTCGTGGGATGGAATACAAACTGATATAATGACCAACCAATAACTAGATCAACTAAAGCCCAATCTCATGGTCAAGGACCAATCTTTAACACTATGAATGATGGTCTGTTATTTTTGCACACAAGAGTCTAGCATGGCTGTGGGTTGAGACCCACAGCCAAATAGTGTTTGGAGCTTGGGGACAATTATGGAATAATAGGAGGAAGGATCTCAGCTCCAAAAGAGGATAAGAACTCTACAAGAAGACAAGAGAGTCAACTAACCTGGACTCTTAGGGGCTCTCAAAGTCTGAAGCACAAACCAAAGAGCATACACAGGCTGGACCTAGGCCCTTTGCACATATATAGCAGATGGGAAGTTTGATCTTTCTGTTCCGAACAACTGGAGCAGGAGCTATCCATAAAACTGTTTCCTGTCTGTGAAATCAGTTTCCCCCTAACTCAGCTGTCTTATCTGGCCTTAGTGTGACAAGCACCTAGCCTTGAAGGGATGTGATGTAGCAGAGTGGGGGTATACTCAGGAGGGTATAGATTCTTTCAGAGGAGAAGAATGGGGAGGGACCAGACAGCAATCCAGATGTAAAATAAATACAAAAGAAAGGAAAAGAAAGAAAAGAAGAGGAAAGAAGAGGAAAGAAAGCAGGCAGAGCAAGTCATGATGAACAAGCCAATAAACAGAACACTCCACTGACTCTACATCAACTCCTGCCTCTGATTCCTGTCCTGTTCGAGTTCCTATCCTGAGTTCTTTCAGTGATAAACAGTTATGGAAGCAGAAGCCAAATAAACCTTTTGCTTTACAACTTGCATTTGGTCATGACATTTCATCATAGCAATAATAACCCACACTAAGAAACTGTGGTTAATCAAAGGATTGTATATCTCACAAATAAGTGTGATTTCTATACCATATTTAAAAACTTCTATTATTTTATGTAAATTTAAATTTCACTATTTTTTAGAGAGGAAAAAGGAAAATCCTCCAGCTTTCTTTTTATTGACCATTAGAATTGGTTAAGGAAAATAAGCATTTATGAAACGTGAGTTATCATATATTGCTGTATCTAATCTATGATTTCATTTGCTTTAATATAAGATACAACTATAGGATTAGCTAAGCTCTGAAGAAGATTGTAGGAATCAGAAAGGATGGTCAACATTGGGAAAACCTGTTGCACTTGATCAAGTAGGCAAATCTCCTATGGGATCACAGATACTGAAGCACCAATTATGGAGCCTACATGGGTCTGCACCAGGTCCTCTGCATATACGTTATGGACGTTTGCTTGTTGTTTTTCTGAACAACAAAATTCATCTAAGTATGGGTGCAGGAATATTTGACATTTTGCCGGTTATTGGGACTCTATTTCTCTTGTTGGGTTGCCTTGTTGTTGCCTTGTGCTCCCTCCATGTGTGGGATTTTGTCTTGTTTTCTTTTTTTCTTTTTAAATCAATTCTTTGAGGTCTGCTCCTTTCTGAAGGAATACAGATGGAGACTGGATCTGTGGATGAGTGCAGGGAGCTGGGATGGAGGAGGAACTGGTCAGGGTGTAATGTATGGGAAACACATCTACTTTAAATTAAAGAAAAAATGAGAAAAGGAAAATTGCATAATACAATTACAGAATGAGTATTAATATAAAGCTCTTCATAATCATAGGATAAAAACAAACTTATGAGTAGTTTACCTTTCTTGTCTTGTGTGTCTACCTGCGGTGATTTGCTGTAAAAAGCCAGCAAAACAGGCTAGAAAATATCTCTAATGAATTTCTAAATAGCCGTAAATTAGGTACAGTTTGGTTAAAAATAGTAGATGTTGTTCCTTTTTATTCTCTTTCAATGTAGTCTTTTCCTCTAGACAAAAAATTTTTTTTTCAAATAGTTCATATAGCTTCTTGTCTTTGTAATCGACTTAAAACTAGAGGAAATGACTTGCCTCCACCAGCAGGATACCATTTTATTAAATTCAATCAAATGTTCTATTTACACACTTCAATCTTCAACGAAATCCAATTTTATTATTTGAAATCTATAATCTTCAGTGGAATTGAGTAAGTGTATTTCACCAAAGCTGAAGTGTTCTGTTGTATTAATCAGATAGATAAAATTTTAGAAGGAGGAGTAGGGGGTCAGTAAAGCAGAGCTGGTGGTGGTCTATGCTTTTAAAAATTGTTTTAGTCCTTTTTAAAATATGAATCACTTTTACATTTCATGCCAAAATTTAGATTAGTAAGTATTGCATGAGGAAATGGAAATACTTGTATTTTATTAAGTACCAGGTAGAGTGATTCATATTGAGCACAGTAAGACAATACTAAGGTTTCACTTTATTGAGAATAAATAATGATCCTTATCTGGCTTTATATGACAGAAAGCATCCTGTTAGAAATTCTAACAAAATATAAAGTATAAAATGTAAAATATAATGAATAAAGGAAATAGCACCTCACCAAAGTTCTTTGACATAATCCTAAGCAAACTGAGTCACAAGATGAGGAATACTCAGTGAATGTAACTTAGGCAGGGATCTCTTTAAGCATTGCTGTGCTAGGCACATCTCTTCTTTGTGCTATTAGTCTTTTGAAATTTTTAATGGACTTAGTCAGGAAAACCTACAGGGAAAGTTTCTACTTTGTTAGTAGAGCAGAGCAAATAGCTCTGGATTATGAGTTGGATGCCCTGTTTATAGCCGTGGATTCAGAGTTAAATACCTATGTGACTTTGGGAATGTGATTTATACTCTCAACAAGTAAGGTATCATTCTTCACCTGTGGCATCCTTCAATAATTCCTGCTATAAGATTCAGAGAATTTCTGAGATTCTGATTAACAAAGTGAATGTTCATCAACATATAAGCATATATTTTATCTACAAAAATAAGATTCAGAAATAATCCTGAATTATATAGTTTTAAATTTACCAGTAAGTCATTTAGTTCAATTGATAACTAATGATATATTGGTGACATTTGTGTTTAACACATAAGTAAATGAGAAATCAATAAGGTAAGATGTTCAGATTTGAGAAATATTTGTGGAGTTATATGTATAATATTGTAAATATTGTTCTGAACCCAACTTACCGAACAGAATATTTATTTGTCTTTTAATTGTTTCCTAAGTAGAAAGTCCTTCTCTAAGCTATGGAACAAAATATCCAATAAAGTAAATGTCCTTCAATGCACTGTAATTTAGGCTTAGAAAAATAGATACAGCATTGTGATACTAGGAAAAAACAATGATCTTAGACTAAGAAAATGACAAAACCAAATAAGTTAATAAATTTAAAAGTACTCTTTAAATATAAAAGGATAAATGCTTATCACGAAATGTAACAGACAGCAGTGAGAATTTAAGGTACAATATTATATACATAGTTTTTGTTCTTTGTAAAGTAATATTTTCAGTCTCTTCTTTATGCTTTCCTTTTAGGCAGATCAGAACAATACATGATTCAGTAACAGAGATGTAATAGACACTCTTCAGGAAATGTTTATTGAGTCATGGAATAAATGATAACTCTATTAGTTGTTATAAATATCACCTGTCTGTGTGATAATTTGAAGATTAGAATATGATATAATGAACATGAATGTTTGAAATTACCTGGATAAGTAGTAATCAATAAACACATGATAAGAAGAAAAATAATAGTGTATTATTTTGAAGTACTTAAAATTCTGATTCTTCTTGCAAAATTATTTTCAAATATTTTTTCCTTTTTATTAGATATTTTCTTTATTTACATGTCATATGATTTCTCCTTTCCCAGTTTCCCCTCCCCCTCAAAAAAACCCCACAAAACAACAAGAACAAAGTCCTGTTGCCTCCCCCTTCCCCCTGCTTGCCACTCCATCTCTCCCACTTATTGGCCCTTGCATTACCCTACACTGGGGCACAGAACCTTCACAGAGCCAAGGGCCTCTGCTCCTATTGATGACTGACTTTGCAATCCTCTACTATACACATGCTGCTAGAGCAATCAGTCCCACCATGTATAGTCCTTGGTTGGTGGTTGGGTCCCTGGGAGCTCTGAGGGTACTAGTTAGTTCATATTGTTGTTTGTTCTAAAGGGCTGCAAATCCTTCAGCTCCTTTGGCCCTTTCTCTAGCTCCTTCATTGAGGACTCTGTACTCAGTTCAGTGGATGGCTGTGAGCCTCTACTTCTATTTGAGATATAAACTTTCAAAATATATTAAAAATTGATTTTTATATTTTATTACTATAAAGGAATTGATCATATCACATTAAACCCAAAAAAAGAGAGTCACACACACATAGTACCACCCCTAAGAACAAATAATAAGAACTAACAATCATTGGTCATTAATATCTCTTAATATCAATAGACTCAATTCACCAATAAAACAACACAGACTAAAAAACAGGATATGTAAACAGGATCCATCATTCTGATGTATGCAAGATACACACCTCAGAAACAAAGATAGACACTGCCTCAGAGAAAAAGCCTGGAAAAATATTTTAAGCAAATGGTCCCAGGAAACAATCTAGAATAGTCATTCTTATATCTAATAAAATAGACTTTCAACCAAAAGTAATCAAGTGATGTGGAAGGACATGTCATATACATCAAAGAAAAAAATCCACCATGATGAAGTCTTTTTTTTTGTGGGGGGGATTGAGACAGGGTTCCTTTGTATAGCTCTGGTTGTCCTGGAATTCACTCTGTAGACCAGGCTGACCTCGAACTCAGAAATCCGCCTGTCTCTGCCTCCCAAGTGCTGGGATTAAAGGCATGTGGCCACCACCGCCCAGCCATGATGAAGTCTTAATTCTGAACATCTATGGCCCAAATTTAAGGGCACCCATATTTGTCAAACAAATTTTACTAAAGCTCAAAATATGCATAGTTCCCCACACAATAA
>JADRCD010104789.1:2942-19432 GCA_019843815.1 Montemys delectorum | reverse complement strand
TCTCCTCTCCTCTCCTCTCCTCTCCTCTCTTCTCTTTGTTCTGTTCTATTTTTCTTTGTCATCACTTCTACCCTTTGCAGTACAATTCACAGCTCTTTAACCCAAGTGTTTCCTTCTTGGGGCTGAGTCCGCACAAACAGACTCCCCCTGTATTTTTTCTCCTGCTTTCTCAGGTTTTTTCATTACGTGCAGAAACTTCAATGCCCTTCTGTCTATCTAAGGGAGGGACTTCCCTCTCACAAGCTGTGGTTATGCACCAGAGCTTCCATGAACTCTTACAAGGATGGGTACCACCTATTGTGCTGACTTTCTTATCCATGTTTCTGACACTTAATTCTATTATTGTCTTTTTAACCGTGAACCAAATTATCTACTTTTTTCATCTATTTTTCAAATACCCCTTTGATGTCACTCATCGTTTTTTAAAAAAAATAAACTTTGGATGACCTGCTGTAGAACTTAGAACTCCGTTGTTTCTTACTCCCTTCATGTTGATCAGCTGTGGGATGTTTGTGTTAATTTTCACCTACTGCAATAAAGAAGTTTCACACCACACACTATCAACCAAAGCTCAAAAATCATCATGGAAGAGGAGAACAAAATTTGCAGAGACCAGAGAGACAGTAAATGGCTCCAAGTGAACAGTGATCTTTAGTCACTAAGAGTTTCACATATAAACTTACAGTGGTTCTTGTGAAAGTATGTAAAAGACCTGTGCAAGAGCAAACTAGACAAACTTCCTAGCAAGTAGCTGTGTGGTACGGTGGTGGTAATGATGGAGTCTCATTCCGTCACTGAGAATCTATTGTTAACTGATGGCTACTGGGAAAGAGATGGTCAGTATGCTCAAGGAGGCAGCTCATGAGAGGTTTCTCATGTTCTTTTAGGTGTCCATTTGTGCATACACACATAGATAACAAGAAATGGATTCAGAAAAAAGGAAAAAAAAAGAAAATAGAAAATTGGAATGAAATACTGGAGGTATATAAGGAGGGAATTGAAGAGAAGAGGATGGAGGAGGTCTCAATCAAAATGCATTATATTTATATATGCAATATTTAGGCTATAAAAATGAACATCTAAAATTATTTTTATGGGATTTTTCTCATTTTTCAGTATCTTTGGGAATTTGGTAATTGAGAAGTTATGAGCCTCAAATCAATCATGTTTGGTTCTTTGTGTTCCAATGTTTTTGTGCTGCAGTTTGTATATATGTTGAGATAAACACTTCCTCTAGTTTTATTTCAGAGTCTTTTGGGGATGAAACCCTCCCTGGAGGAATCAGTTTCTATACATCTCTCTCAGAAAAGAGAAAATTAATATCCACAGCAGTGAATGTACTTGAACCAAACAGATACAGATATAGTGTATATAAATTGAAGCCAACTGTCAGATCTCACCCAAGCACAGAAATAAGAAGAAAATATGAATATAATAGAAAAAATAAAGAATGGGGGCAGGGACAGGGTGAGAGGAAAGACAAATTCAGCTGTGACAGCAAGAAATGGGCAGGAAAAAAGGGATCGAAGAACAAGAGGTAAAAAAAAAAAAATCTCCACAATAAATAAAAAAGCATATAAGCAAAGCCATGTAGCTTTTTAAAACAAAATGAAAGTCATTAAGTCATCGTTCTTTGGTCTCAGATATGAAAGTAGCTCTGTCTTGAACAATAGATTCTCTTTCAAGAGGATGATTATTAACCACGGTCTTCCAGTAAACTGGACATCTTCTCCTGTGCGGCAACATGCTGATGGCCCTACTCTGTTACCAAAACCTTAGTGGAATAGAGGTTTTTCAAGAACAAAGTTTACCTGATGTTATGCCTACCAGGGATGTCTGGCTTAGAATTTAGATTTAGATGAGGCTTTTGTCTCTTCTCAGTCCATGCCATGTGCCTTGTGAAGTATGCTCTTCTTTCTCTTTAATTGTGAACCATCTTATTATCCTCTTGTGAGTTCACATTCTCTCTCTCTCTCTCTCTCTCTCTCTCTCTCTCTCTCTCTCCCCCCTCTGTCTCATTGTCTCTCTCAGCCTCTCTGTATCTCTTTCCCTCTCTCTCCACCCCTCTCTCCTAGAATAGAATCCAAGAATCCAATATTGGTATCCTTATTGTCTTTTCACCACATTACACAAAGGCTGATTTTGCAAATTATTTCATAGTCAGGAAGTGATTAATTGAAGAAGAGACAGAGACAAAGGAGCACTGTGATGTGTTTTTTTAGAAGTATATCCTTTTTTTTCATTAAATTAAATTTAAATGTTTATAGTGTCGAATGGTCAACCATGAAAAGATATATAAAAGTAACATGTGTACTTAATAGGTTATATTTAGAAGTGTATATATATATATGCATATATACATATATATGTGTGTGTATGTGTACACATAAATGTGTGCAATAATAATTAGTGAATAAAAACGTGACTGTGAAGATGAGTGGGAAGTGTATGTGGAAATGGAGAGGAATATGGAGAGGAAAGGAAAAGAAGAAATATAGCAATTATAATCTCAGAACTAAATTGAAAACAAATGTTTATTGTCTTGTTATGTAATCTTTGTAGTCTAGATTTCTAAAGGTAAACAATTCCAGGCTTGAATTTGTGGCAATCTTATTGGCCCTGTGTCCTAAGTGCTATGTTACATAGTGTTATATCACTATGCACAGCACCATGCCCATTCTTTGTTTATTTGTTTGTAGCTTTGTTTTACCCTTCACATGTGTATGACATTTTGAAGATTTCTTTGGCTATTCAGGCTTTTCATATTTTTTATTAAAATTTTATAAGTTTATAATACATGAGAAATCTTGCAGAAGTTGTGACTGAAACTGTATTGAGCATATAGATAACTTTGGTGAAGAACAAACAACTTTTTTACCTATCTTAGGCACTGTCTACTTTCACTAGCATGTTGTGCAGTCCAACAAAGAGGCTCTGTAGATCTATTTCTAGCAATTTTGTACTATTGTGGATGATACTGAGTTTAATTACTTCAGATTACATTTTAATGATTATTGTTCAGCATTATAATTGAGCTACCTATATATTTCTGATTGTTGATACTAAATATTATTTTTCCTATTGCCAGAATACATATCCCATTTCATATTAAACTTTTGAAAGTTTGAGGAAATTTTGTCACATACTGTAATTTCTCTCAGTAAATGTTTTGTATACCCTTAAAAAATATAGCTATATTTGGAAGTTTTTAGGTCTGTAGATATGCAGTAAATATATAGCTATAACTCACTAAACATTTATTCTCTTTTGAAATTGGTGTTGAAATTCTGATTCACCAATATGGTGGTATTAACAAGTGGTCATTTTAGGAAGATAATTTCATCATGAGAGTAAAGTGTTCATGAATATATTAGTGCCCTCCTAAAAGGACATCCAGACAATAGTTCTTTCTAGCAGCAAGGGTACAGAAAAATAACTAGTCTGAGATCTGGAAAGAGAAGCAGAACACAATCATGCCACACCATGAAATCAAACTTTCAGTTTCAGAACTGTGATAAATGAACTTTTGGGGAAGAGGGAAAGAATAACATTTATTAGTTAAGAAGAGCACAGGTTGGAAAATATACATGCTTTTAATACTTCAAAGGTAATTTTTAAGTCCTACAATCATTTCAATAATTATTTACAAAATAAAAGGTCCACATTAAGACACTGAAGAATAAAACGTGTAATGAATGCTCCGATCTACACCTATACTTAAAAATCATGACTTTGACAAACCATGTCATGGAAAACCATTCATAGTACTAGAGGAAGAAGCAGTTTTCAACGTTACCAGCCCTGGAAAAAAAATGCCGAGCTCCCACCCCCAGCACATTCTAATTTGCTTTTCATTTTATAAATAATTCATTAACAATAAAGCCCATTTTAAAAACCAAAAATTAAACGAATTTCCTTTAAGACTTTTGTCCTAGGCAAAACACACCATTTTCTGAGAAGACTTTTAGACCTACTAGCCATTCTGAAATAAAGCGGTTTATTGGTGAGCCCACTTAAATCTAAAGCTACCCCCTATCCTTCTAGCTGTAAGCCCACGTTGAATCTAACCTGAAAAACTTTTTACTGCGCTTTTGCTTATGTTGCTGACTAATGGTTAATTTTGAGGTTTTCTTCCTTTTGACTAGCCTACAGTTTCAAGACCCCTAAAATCCCCTGAAATAATGTGGAGACATTCTTGACTTCTAGCCAGGTGTGGCTATAAGCCCCCTGGCAAGTCTGTGAGGACTAGGAACCTACAAGGTAACCCACACTAAGGACAGAGTGCACCGCTCTTGGGCTAACAGTCCTTCAGCTTTGTTCATTTTAGCAGTTGCCAATAGTCAAGAGATGGAATAAAATTTTAATAAAGCAAAATATGTCATCACTTAAAACTGTTTTGCAAAAGAAGTAACCATGTTATTTACATAGTTTCTATCCTGTAGTTCACTCTTAAGGAAAATAAGCTATTAAATGACTTTTACTTCACTGATGCTGAAAACTATTGTCAAAGATTTTGTGCAATTAATCTAGAATTATAAAATCCATTTCTCTAAATTCTTCTCATACAAACAGATCATCCTAAGGGCCATCTGAGTTCCTCTCCTAAATCAAGGAATGGGAAGTAGTCAAAGTTAGTTGTGTAAAAATAAACAGAAAAACAAATTACAGGTTATGAGTCTTTCCCCTGGGCTTTAACTAAGACAAGAGAAATTTTAATAGTTACATATGTTTATTTTCATTTAGTTGCTTTCCTAATTGGTCAGAAAAGGATATTAGAATCTGTAAAAGATTCTTTATGATTGCAAATTTGGAAGATCTTTTAACTTTTGCAATTTTTTTCTTCATTCATAATTTAAAACTTTAAAAAATAGCATTTTTATAGGTCACTATTTGACTACAGTTTAGTTATATTTTGTGATTTTGTCTTACTCTGATATCAGGACAGGCAAATAGGGTATCAGATGGGTAGTAAATGCCTAGTTTTCCATCATTTTCATCATCACTTTGTGTTTTAAAATTAAACATATCTCTGGTAGATGATGAACTTATATATTTCTGAAATTTTTATTCTTGCATACTCTCCCTTTTAATAGAATTGTTGATCCTTTTACACTATTGTAATTGCATTACTGTTGAGTTTAAATCTGTCAAATTCCTTTTAGTGCTTAGATATATTGGAATAGTAGATATATTGTTTTAAGAGTTAATGCTAGGTGAGAAAGGAGGATAACTCTTGTAAGAGAGGTCAAAATAACAACTGCTGGAAAGACTAAAGTGTCATTTATATTGTTTGGAATCAGGAAAAAGTATATAAATATATTTTCTTAAAAATGTGTTAGATTTCAGATGGTGATAGAACATAAGAACTCTTGACATAATTATTATAGTATATATCTGAAGCTATCATATATTTCAAGGTAAGCTGTCTCCCATGAATACAAAGTATACTTAACTGTAATCCATCTATTGTAGGTTTTTTCTTATATTTTATAAAGATGAATGATAACCTACTGTTTACCTTTATTGGTTCCTTCCCTTTTTTCAAAGCTGCAACTCAGGTTGCAGTCAATATCATAATAATGGCCAGAAAATCTTGAATCATCTGCTAAGGAGTCTGCCAGGAACAACTAATGTTTCTGTTTGTGTTCCTTCAAAGCAAACACAGGCCTGGCCTAAATTAAGCTGGGAGTGATTTGTGCAAAGCAGAACAAGCTTTATGGGACTCCAAGCTCAGCATTTTAGGCACAGTATTCCAAGCTAAATAACCAGAAGAAATTCACCACTATATTACTTCGTTTAAACAATTCAGCATGGTGCTTTTTTTTTTTTTTTCATTTTGGAAATGAGATACACATGCCTTTTGAGGCATGATTATGTTTGAGGTAGGTTTTGATAAACCAAGGCCTACCTGAGTAATACCACTGTTAAGAAGTGAGAAATACAAATCTTACTAATGTAAACATTTTTGTAAAGGGGACTTTTGAAGAAAAGGACTGAAACAACGTTTTAGTGCATATTCTTATTAGTTTTGAATTTGGCATCTTGTTTCTAGGCCATTAGGAACAATTGAAATCAGATTTTTATTTGGAAGTGAAAGAATACTCTTTAACTAAAAAGCATTCACACTATGAGAAGAAAGGACTCCCTGAATTTCTTCAAGTGTTTAAACACAATGCTTTTTACAACCATGCACTTCTAAAATATACCCTATTATAAGAGGAGCTGAAAGTAAACTTCCAGTGATCAATATTGTTCTACAAATATTTTCACAGAAAATGGATCATATGACTGTCTTGTTGTGTATTTCTTTCTTATATAGTGCTATATGGACTTTTTTTGTCACTGTAAGAAAAATAAATACTATTATTATTTATTTAAAAGATGGTGCAGAAACAGAGAGTAAATAGTTCAATGTTAGTTGTATAAGAAATACACTACTAGAATCTTGATAAGTTTTAATTTTATTTTTTCTATAATTATATGTAAATACTAAATATACCCATATTCACATATGTAAATATGCACAATATAAATGTACATGTTTAGTAAATTTAAGTGTATGTTCTTTGTATTCAGTTTAAACTAGATTTTAGAAACATTCTGCATATCTAAGTCCATGACATCACACTTTCCACTGAGTCTGTTGTCTTCTGAGTTTATCACTAACTTTTATTTCATTACGTAGTATTTCTATTTTCATTTTATTTTTCCTAGTTTTAACTGAACGTATACTTTATACACTATACTTTGATTATGTTTTCTTCTCCCTGACTCCTCCCAGAATGCTTTCCACCTCCCATCACATCCAAATTCACACCCCTAATTTCTCTTATTTATGTTTATTATATCAAACAAACAGCATCTTAAGCTAATGACAAAATAAGATAAATATAATAAAAACAAAACCAAATGGAATTTTTGGATTTTTTCAAACCTTAAAGATTTTTGTGTACATGTTATGGTTTTCAGTTACGTGTTTTTAATGGGAATTTGAACGTATTCCTCTGCCTCTGTGTATTTCTTGTGCTTTTCTTTGGCTTTTCTTCTGTTTGTTCAGTGATGGCCATCTACTGCTTGTCATGAAGGTGGGTGGGCTGCCCTTAAGAATGGTTTGTATACTCAGTGAGACTTGGAGAAAATGAGTTTTCCTTTGTGAGTGGTTATCAGTTGGAGATGCCGTTGGGGTTATGGTTGGGGACTGGTGTCCATTTCTTCTCTCAGTGCTGGAACTCCATCTGGCTTAGACTGTGTGGTGTGCTACCACAGTCTCAGTGAGTTCATATGTGTACTGGTCCTGTATTCAGAAGGCTTCATTTCCTTGGTGTCTTCCATTCCCTCTGGCTCTTACAATTTTTCTGCTTCCCCTTTCACAGGGATTTTAAGCCCTGATGGTAGAGATTTGATGGTGACATTCCATTTTGGAGCAAGTGTCTTCCTCTCTGCACATTTTTCCGTTGTGGATCTCTGTACTTGTTCTTATCTATTTCAAGAGGAAGCTTCTCTGGTGATGGCTAAACAAGACACTTATCTATGGATAAAGTAAAATGTTCTTAGGAGTCCTTTTTACAGGTTTGTTCCTTTAGCAGATTGGTAATATTTGATTGTCACTTAGCAATTCTTTATTTTAGTTGATATTTGCATTCATCTGTGAGCCCCACATCTTTCTTGTGTTATGAAATTACCATCTGTCTTTATTTTCTTCTTCTGGTTTTTCTGTTTTGTTGATTGACATATGATTGGCATTGAGGTATTGTGCTCTGTATTAACATTTATCTGTTTTCTTTCTACACTTAAATTCATCTACTACAATGCATTTAAATACCGTCTACACAATGGCATCACTCACTTATATATTTTTACTCTGTCCTTCTGTCATGGGACCTTTGAATTTTTGACAGTGTCTCCAGCTGACTATAAGGAATATGTTTATAGTGACAGAATATATGTATCACACTATTTATATATATATATATATAGGTGAAGGCATTTTGACTCATGTTTTCAGAGCTCGTCATTATGACTCCCCCATGATGAAGTAGCAATACTTAGAGGGGAGTGGAAAACAAAGGAAAATACTCATCTCATGGAGTAGTGAGGCAAAGAGAGAAATCAAGAAAAGGGTTGAAATATCAATGCCCCTTTCAAGGACTTACATCCAATAACCTCACCACCCCTAACTAGACCCTAGGCTGTAATGTCCCACTATTTCCTAATAGTGACACAGGACACAAGGATACATTTGTGTTTAGAGGTCATATTCAAACTACAGCACACTAGCCTTAATTTCAAAGGCTCAGGACTACCTCATAATACAGAATATATCTAGTCCATGTGTGAGTCCTTAACAATTCCCAACATTCCTAGAATGTTTGAATCTAACATTTCCTTTGGAAATAAAGGCAAACTCAACTGAGCCCTTATCAAAACCAACTGAACAAAATCGCTGTTCTTCTGGCTCTTAAAGTTTTTCTGCTTTGTCTTCCTCAGTAATCCCTGAAACTCAGGAACTAGATTGTAGATGTGTCAGTAGGTATTGAGATCCACAACCTTGTATTTTGATAACTTGTGGTCTTCATCTCTTGCAAAGAGAAGGTGGAGGGTAAGGACTATCAATTATAAATCAAATAAATTATAGTGAGAGATTATGATGGCTTAGGAAAGTTGTGGTTGTAGGTTCTTCTACAAGATTTGTGACTTCTCTAGCTTTGAGTATTTGGACATTTCTAGGCCCAGACATGATTCTATTTTTATTGATCTAGTCTTAAATCCAATTAGAGAGCTGTTGGTCCCTGTAAACATATGTGTGCTACTGTTATAATAAATGATCAGCCCTGAAAACATATACACACCAGTGCTGAACAAGTTAAATTTATATATTCTCTCTCTCTCTCTCTTCCTCTCTCCCTCTCTCTCTCTCTCTCTTTCTCTCTCTTTATCTCTGTGTGTGAATTAATGGAAAAGTAGGCAATGACTTTCAAAGAGAATAAGGGGGTATATGGGAGGGCATATGTTGTGATAGTTTCTTGTGCACTATGTAAAAGTTGCCTTATTACTCAAATGCAGACATTTGGGCACAGGCTGGATTTTGGTTTTGTTATTCTTATGAAGCATCACCAGTCTCAGTGTTCTGTAAACATATTCTTCATCACCTTCTGATTGGTTTAATAAAGAGTGGAACAGCCTACAGCAAAGCAGGAGAGGCTAGACAGAACTTCCAGGAAGAGATAGGAACTATGGGAAAGAAAGAGAGGCAGGAATTTGCCAACTAGACAGGGAGGAAGTTGGACCTACCAGATCTTAGTAAAAGTAACTAGTGGGCCATGTGGCAGGACTTAAACTAGAATAAATGAGTTAATTAAGTTACATGAGCTAGTTGGTAAATAGCCTAAACTAAGGCCTAAGCTTCCATAAATAAACATATGTCTCTTGCATCATTATTGAGGAGATGGCAGATTGAGACTGTCCAGCAATAGGGATGGAGGGAGGAAGCAGAATGTGAGAATGCTGAAAAAATTTTAAAAATTTAAAATCAAATATTCTATATATTTTTAACAATTAATTGTGATATACATGACAAATATTCCAGTTTAAAAGAGAGATATGTCAAATTTAATGCTCAGACTTCAAACTTCAAATATGATTATTTTTGTTTGTTTTCTAGAAAAGACTACTTTGTTATAGCTTATTAAATTTAAAGGACAGTTTCATATTTTCTCTTTTGAGCTAAAATACCATGAGAATTAAAAAGAATCATTTTTAACCCAATGATTCATCTATTCTGTTTATAAAAAATTCCTGGTGATGTTCAAACTAACCCAGTATCCTTTCTGTCTTTCACTTTCAATACTGTAGCTCAGTCCAGATACTGTTATTTCAAGTTCAAGTCATTGGAGAAACTTTACAACGGACTGTTTCCTTCTCTTGTTAACTATTTTCAATGTACCAATGGCATCCATCTCATTACAGTGTAGCCATAGCATGTGAGTCCTGCTCTCCATCCTCTCCCAAACCTTCCATGGCTCTTTTCTACTCTGCACTCATTATCTGTAGCTCACTCTTGTGTTCATTATGTTTTTGTCTTCTTTTTCCTCACAGTCACCAAAAATTTGTGTCTCCTCTGTCTTAGATCCCATTTCCCCAGATATCTGTATGTTATTACTCCTACCTTCTGTGGATATTAAACCAAATTTTACCCTTGCAGAGGATTATTTCCCTGACATCCTATTAACAACTCCACCATCCAATTTCTTTAAATTAGTTTTCTCTTTAATACTAGGATTATATGCTATATATGATTAATTAATGTTGTATTTTACTCTTTCTCCAAATACAGTGCAGTCTCTAGGACAGTAGGCATTTGTCTGTTTTATTCATGTCTCTATATACAGAATATAGAAAGGTATTTAAAGGACCTGGGGACATGGCTAAACACATGAGAGAACTTGCAGGACACCAGTTTAATTCTGATTATCTACATGGCTCTCTTAATTGTCTAAAACTCCACTAGTGGGGAAAGTCTGATGACATCTTCTGGCCTTCATGAGACTAAGCATGCAGGAAGTACACAAACATACGTGTAGACAAAAATACCAATTTACACAAAGTAATATTGAACTAAAAAAGTAAAAGTATCTAAAACATTATGAGTACCAAAACATGAAGGGCATAAACTAACTTATCATCACTTTAATATTTATGAATGAACTGATGCTCTTTTGAATCAATTCTAAATTGATGCATGTTTAGGTTATCTGTGGTTATGTATTATTAATGCACGATTGTAACATTTCCTGGAAGTGGAATCATTGTATGAAGGACTGATGGCAATTTTCAGAGCAGAGTCATGCGACTGAAAAGCATATCCCATGAAGAAAGATGCACAAGCTACCATGAATACTGTTCTACATAATGCTTTCTCTGACAATATGAACATTTGGAATTCCATTATTGTTTTACAGCATGCAATATCTCTTTCTCTATCAGACATTGTGTATATGGAGAGCTTTATCAGCAGCAGTGTATACCCTGCCTGGACATCAAGGGACATTTCTAAGAATTCCCAGCACAGAGTTGTTATTTCATATTTATATACAATATATTCTATTACACAAATGTTGATTGCATGATACTCTGAGAAGTTACATCTCCTAGTTGGATGCAAAAAGTAATAATATAGACAGGTAAATACTGACCTACCACCGTTTGAATAAAGATCACTTCAATACTAGTAAGATAGTTTAGCAGGTAAAGACACTTGTCACCATGCCTCGTATTGCAAATTCAGTTTCTGAGACCCAAATGGTGGAAGGAGTGAACCAACTCCTGGGTATTGACCTCTGGCTTTTGCAGGTGACATTCTGGCATGGATATATGTGGATGCTTTTTAATTCTCCGTCTCTATCTCTGTCTGTCTCTGCCTCGGCCTTGGCCAGCCTATGCTCCTTGAACTGTGATGGTGTCAGAACTAGGACGAGCTGGGAGATGACTTCATCACAATGGCTTGCTGTTTCACCTACATTACCCCATCAGGCATCAAGGACCTGCTCTGGTTTTCCTACTTGTGAGGCCCTATCAAGAAGATCTCATCTCTGAGCCCAAGCAGTCCTAACCTGGCAGTAGAACTGTCACTGCCTTGTCCTTGGATATGCCAGACATCCAGAAACTTTGAAAAGAATATCGTTTATTTATAAACTACTGGGTTGGGAGCACTTTTAGTGTGGCTGCCTGAAGAGATCAAGGGAACACTATAAAAAATAATTATCTTTGCTGGAGGAAGATTCTTGCAGCTCCTCTGTCATTCAGTGATTAGTGAATTTCCTGATAAGAGCAGGTTCTGCCATCTCTCTGGAAGCTGTGGACAGTGTGGAGTGTGCTGCTCTTTAGCTCGTCTACCAAAAACCTTTTGAATGGAAGACTATTTGCTTTGGCTCTGACACTGACAAGCCCCCTTCCTGTGCTCTTGTTGGACTTTTCTGGCTACATTCATAAAATAGGGAGTCTGTCTCATGATGGATATTAGGTTCCTCTGTGTGATAACTTATGATTTTAATGAAGTTTTGCTAATCTCTAAAACATGTGTCCTTTGTGTCTGGTCCTTCTCTTCTCCCTGGGATATATATTTTTTTCCATCTAGACATTAGTACTTCCTTGTCAATGTAGTTCAGATTTCTTTTGTGCTCCATAAATGGATGATCATGTATAAATTTGAAATTATATTTCAAAACTGTGTTTCCTTCATGGCTTTACAAGTAAAACATTGTCTCCTGTTGTAATGAGCACTATGATTGACTCCAAGCAAGGAGTAGTCATGATTTGGTAGTATGGCTTTGCATGAACTCCTGCTTTTACTTGTTATAGACAAGGAGCAGGCTAATCCTAAGCAGGTTTTTCTGCCATGTTAGGCTCTGCACAACCTTGCATAATTGGCAAGATCTCAGAGTTTGTAATTTTGTAGGTTACATATAATACTGAAAATTATAACATTTTAAAGTTATAATCATTTGTTAATTTATATTAGAGTAGAAGTAGTTAGCCATGTGCGTCAAAAGAGATAAAACTATATTTTTGGATCTTTTTTCTATTGTACCGGGTATGAAACACTGGGCCTGACACATATCTGAAAAGTATTTTACCACTGAATTCCACTCCAGGGTCAGAAAAACAATGTCCAAACTTCAAAATAATTTAAGCTAAAGGAGTGTCTTTTAAATTATTTTAATATATTGATTATTGTAATATACTTAATATATGGATTCTAGGATGGATGCTAGATTATTAAACTACATCTGTATATATCCTGCTGCAAATCACATGCCCTGTATAATATAGTTTTGAAAAATTCCACTGCACATTCGTGAGAGAAGAGTATATATAACATCTCACAATTATTGTAAACATGACTTTGACCTCCTTAGTCAGCTGTCCTACTGAGTACTCTCAGTATATACCCGAATATGCAAAAGCTTACCAAAGAACAAAACGGAAAGTGGATTTTATTAGTTTTAGGCCTTAGTTTCTCTTCCTGCTGCTGTGTTAAAATATCCTGATCGAAGCAAAAAGAGTGTTTTAGCTCAGAGTTCCAGATTACAGTCTTGGGGAAAGTCAATGAAGTGGGAATGTAAAACAACCAGTCACATTATAACCATAGTTACCACAGTTTTGAGAGAGAGAGAGAGAGAGAGAGAGAGAGAGAGAGAGAGAGAGAGAGAGAGAGAGCATTTATACATGCATGCTACTGCTTTTTCTACTTTTCAATTCAGGAGCTCCTGCTTTAGAGCAGTGCTTCCCACAGTGAATGGGTTTTCTCACTTGAGTTAATATACTCAAGAGAATCCCCCCAACACACATACCCAAAGGTAAACCTAATTTAGACCTTTGTTCATTAACACTCCCATCCCAGGTGACTGTGTCATTCCACAACACCTGACCATGAAACCATGTAACACACACACCAGACACCTGAAAAGAATCTGTGACGTATACTTCATGCTTTGAATTGTTTACTCACTTTTCATTGGCTGATATCCATACACAAATATTAAACCATATCCATGGATCTCTGAATGAAAGCAGATATTAATTCAAGATCTAGTAACATAAGAACTCATTCTTTGGGACTGAGTAAAACTCCTGATGTGTCATCACAATTTTCCAGGGTGCTGGTTTGCCTGAAGTTTTGTTTTGGGAAAGTGAAGAAGTCTTTTCCTCACTCTTTTAAAATTTTCTATAATGCTTATAAATTTTTACAGTTAGTAAAGCTGCTTAATATAGTGCTTTGATTTTTAATGGCCACCTGTATTAGCTACCTAAGGGTTACCATTACAAATTACTATGAAAATTGTTTTAAAATGTTAGAAATACATGTTTCTGAGGTACTGATGGCCAGAAGCACACAACTAAAGGGAGGTTCTAGAGCAGTGAGTTTTTCCTGAAGGAAGTGATCTAATTCATGCCCCTCTCCTAGTCTTTGATGGTCTTGGCCAATCCATGGAATTTCCAGGGCCATAGACAGATATCTATCTGTCTCTATGGCTTTGTCCTCAGTGTGTCTGTACCACAATCTTCCTCTCTTTTCTCTTAGAAGACTAAAGATTACATATGTCAGTCTATCCACTGAGTCTGATATAAACCTTATCATAAAATGTAGTGTTACAAAGGTCAAGAATCTATTTCCAAAAAGATCTCTTTTATACATATAAAATGACATTTTTGGCAGGAGAGACACAAAACAGACCATTTCTCAGAATTCACAACCATAGTATAGTCTTATTTTCCACGGTATTATTTGCATAAATAGAATATGAATAGCACTTCTAATATTTTGTCTGAAGGGCAACAGTTGTTTTATTTTGAAATATTTATGATTTTTTAACTAGGTATTCCAATTCCTAATGAATAAAAAAGTTACTTTACATATGCAACCACTGCCTCTAATAGGACAGGAAAGATGGCCTACCCCATGGATTACAGAGCTAGCTTCATGCTTAAATATTACAAAGTCAATTGCTGGCAAACAAAGAACATTAAAAACTCCAAGAAATTTCCATTTGGTAAAAATCCATCCCCTACTGATTTTGCCTGATGTAAGAATTTGGTATGAGAGCTATACTCCTCTAGTGAAATCTGATGGAGAAGAATTCTTGTACTGAGCTTCCTGGCCTGGGGATAGAAAAAATAGAGGCTTTAAACAAACGTGTCATCTGAGATTCTTTATGAAAATATCCAGGCAGATGCTGCTCTGTGGCCTTGGTGACTCAGGGAACTGAAAACAAAGCCTAGCAGCCCACATGGCAAAGACACACACGAACACACCTATGTAAATAACTAGCTCGACCTAATAGCCCTGTTTTATTACCAGTCGTATTCTTTAAGATCATTATGGTCACAAAGGGGATAGGCTGTCAAGATGAAGTTAACTATTTTACATAGGCCAAGAAAATTTGTTGGTGTCTCCTGTAATCCTCTGGTTTGTGTTACTGGATCTTTAACTGTCTTTGTGCTATTTTTTAATACTTTAATTTGTAAAATTAAAAAGGGGGGAGCAATACAGTGTTCCTACCCACACACACACACACACACACACACACACACACACACACACACACAAACAGATGAATTTACAATGTTACAATGCCCAACAAAAAGTCAGTATTGTATCTTTTATAGGCTCATTTTAATATTTACCATTGCACACATTCCTGCTATTTGAGTTCTCTTTCGAAGATATAAGGTTTTATGAGTCCATCGTTTATTAATGGTTGACTAACTATATCCTATGTTAAAGTGAATAAAATATAAAAATTTCACCTGTTATGTCTATTAAGTACATGTAAAATACAAGGTATCAAGAAACTTTGAATGTAGCTTCTCTGAGTTTTCTATGAGACACAATCTCACAGCAGACTTGCTGGTCCTCTGTCTCTTAGAATCTTTCTGCCCCATCTTGTAGTGTCCCCTGAGATTGTGGCATGGGGCTTGTGTGGTAGATATATCTACCGGGGCTGGGTCCAACATGAGGAGTCGCTTTCTGTATTTTGACCATCTGTGGATTTCTGTCATCGTCTCTGTCTGCTGCAAAAAGAGGCCTTGCCTTTCCCTATCTTTCTTTCTTTCTTTCTTTCTTTCTTTCTTTCTTTCTTTCTTTCTGATGAGGGGTGAAAGCTATACTTATTTGTGGGTATAAGGATAAGTCTTTAAAACACACTGATTCAGTAAAGTGGTAAATTTTCTTCCAAGTCCCATGATCTCATTTGTTCATAATAGTTGATAATATTTCTCTTACCATGCATAATTTCTCTCCTGAGCAGAGGACCTGAAATCCAATTAGAGAATTATTGGTGCCAAGATATAAGTGGCACTATTGTACCTTTAATGGATATCTTACCATCCTGGCTCTTGTTGTAGTCCACATAACATGATAAATCACATCTAGGAAGCACTGTTGATTGTTTTCCTCCCTTGGGAATTTTCGAATCATATCACATTCCCTTACAAAGAAAACCAATCCTTAGGGAGGAGGCTTTCAAGTCACTTGAGCTCAAATCCTCCAAGTCCTATGACTTAAGTGCATGGTGTTTTCAAAGATAGGGATTTAACTTCTACTTCTGGATGGCAACCAAGAACAATAGAAATTGCCAGTGAAGAAGTAGACTTCCTAGCCACAGCAGGAACAAGCATGGAAAGATAGAGAAGGCTTCCCTTTTCTATGTCAGCAGGTGTTGTCCAAATGAAAAATGGATCTTAGCACCTCAATAGATTTTGATTAAAGGTGTATATTCTCACCTCAAATGTCCTGATTCCAAGTGGGTCTTCTCACTTTAAATGGCTTCATTGAAAAAAAAATAGTCCTTCCTAGATGTTCCCAGCCACTGGAGTTTAGTTAATTTCAGATGTAGTCAAATTGACAACCAAGTATAGGCATCACACACGCACGCGTGCACATACACACACACACACACACACACACACACACACACACACACACACACACA
>JADRCD010104783.1:10000-14794 GCA_019843815.1 Montemys delectorum | reverse complement strand
CCTTAATAATGAATGACTGTTATTTTCTAATAAATAATATCTGATGAAAATATACGAAATTCAACATTATTCAACTTTAAAAAAGAAGAGTCTTCTACCAACTCCGAGGCATCTATGATCTTAGAAGATACCATACTAAGTGAAATAAAGGCTATCTGCAGAGTCAACAATACCTCTATAGACTCTATATTAACTCAATATAGACCAGAAGAGGTAAGAATAGTGGATACCAGAACCCAAGAGCTTGGGGGTAAAGGGTATGTGCTAGTTAAGTTTTAATCAACGTGGCACAGACTAAGCACCTTCTGAAAGGTGCTTCAATTAAGCTTCAATTAAGTATATTCGTCTATCACCTTGTACTGAAGTGAAGACTCTAGAGCATTTTGTTGATTAATGTCAGAAGCCATAATGGGACAAACTAATAACTAGCAGGTGATCATCCTGAAGTGGCCTTCTTCAGATTACTATATAATCTGCAACAGGTGGGCCTTTATTAAGCAAGACTGTGAGGCATTCATTTTAGGAAAGATTCCTGCTATTAATATGCTTTTCCTGTTATTATTAAACATATATAGCACTCATTAAGTAGGAGCACACCCCTTTGGAGCAGATCTCTGCAGATCCAAAAGGATGTATGGTCTTGTAGTGATGCTATATAGATCTATAGATGACTTAAGTCTTAATGATGATCCTATAAGAATTCCCAAAATTATATCTGTGATTATTAAGCTCTCTTACAGTGGGACTGCTATTAGATCATTTTCTGATACTCAAAGCTACAATGAGAACTCTGCTAGTCTCCCAAGTGTCATCAGTTAGTTGCTCTTAATTGGTAACCAGACTTTCTCCTACTCAGAACACATTACAATAGGTTGTAAAAGAATTAACCAAAGGTCATATAAAGGTCTTATAGGTGCTAGGACAGAAGATAAAATATTGACTGGATTTATCTATACAAATCTTCACTAATAACTTAGTTATGGTTTTAAGACCTCGTGGAGCTGAGACAGGTGATGGATGTTTAGCTAGATAATTACTCCTAATGGATGTGCATGTAAACATTCTCTGTTATGAGGTTCTATTTCAATTTATTATTTGATTTTGTTTATGAACTTGTGATGAACTTTGTAACATGTGATCATGTATTCTGAAAGAAGTTTTAGTGCTGAGGACAAAGAAAAGCATCAGAACTGTGATAAAAGGAATGGAGGTGAGGAAAACTAAGCTGAGAAGAACTGAACTGTGAGAGGGAACTGAGCTGAGGGAGAAGTTTTTAGACAGAACACTTGTTAGACAGAACTGAACGCAAGAACTTAGAAGTATAGGAATAGCATTGTTAGAAAAGACATTGAGAGTAAGAGCAATGTTTTGACTTCAGAGCATGAGGAGAGAACAAGATTAGAAGGAGAATGCAGAGTGGAATAATTTAGAAACTATAGGTAACAAAAAAATACTAAGAAAACAATGTGCAGAATGCAAAGAGAAAGAGAAAAAAAAGAAGATGCTGCAGAGAGCAGAAAGAGTAAGCAGGATTCTCCTTATCATGAGACAGAGCAGGTCTCATGGCAAGGACAAGGCAGGCTTAATCTTATTAAAAGGAACAAAGCTTTTTTTTTCTTACAAGCATGGGTTTAATTCATTTCGCATTAAAAGAGGGGAAGCCTTTTCTTTTTCTATGCAGTAAAGATTGGAGCTCAGTTTTCATCCAGAACGAGAGTTCTTTCTGCACTAATGCTTGGTCTTTCGCTCCATATGCATAAGTAACTATGGATATGTGTGTGTACATATGTAATCGTGAGAATGTATGGATGTGTGTGTGTGTAAATATGTAAGTGTGAGAGTACACGCAAGTTGGGCCCAACTGGTTTGAATGGAAATGTATAAATGCATAAATGAGCATGCATGAGTCTATATATGAACTTATGTGAGATTGTGCATATTTGCTTATGTAAAAGTTTTTCCTTCTGTAAGTGTTTTTCTCTTCTCATTCAGTAGAAGTTTATTGCTCCAAACTTCCCTCTAGCCAGTCAAGCAAAAGGCATCTGGATAATAGAGAAAAAACTCTAGCAATCAATCCTTTACTTAATCTCCTGTTGTTTTAGGATGAGGTGCTAAGTGCCTGAGACTGCAGTCTCTGGCCTCAGAAGAACATGGAAGGCAGGTGAGCTACAATAGCGTAGTATCTTAGACTTAGATAAGTAAACTTTTTATTATACAGCAACCCTAAATATCTCATAAGACAAAGTCTCACCCCGAATTTTGTAAGACCAAGTTTTACACTCTGCAGATGCTCTTCCCCCTCTGCTGCATCAAGAAGAACCAACAAGAAAGAAGAACCCCCACTCAGGGGCTGGCCCCTGGCAGATTAATGCTTGATATAGGAAGGTCCTGTCAGTTGTGGCTTGTGCCACCTCTGGTTGTGGGTTCCTGGGTTGTTTATGAAAGCAGGTTGACCAAACCATGTAGTGCAAGCCAGTAAACAACATTCCCCAATCGCTACTGTTTCAGGTCCTTTTTGTGGGTTCTTACCTTGCATTTTTGCCTTGGCTTTCTTCAAACTGCTGACTGAAATAAACCCTTCTTCCCTGTGATAATTGTTTGTTTGGTTTTTGTTTTTGTTTTTGTTTTTGTTTTGGGTGTGTGTGTGTGTGTTGGTTTTCTGTTGTCAGTTTTGGAATCCTGTTTGTCACATGAATGGAAAGTTGAATTATGATGGCAGTATAGGTTGCAACTGAACAATAAATATAAATATGTGAATTAGCTTGCGAATTAGCTTGAGTTATTCGTTCTACAGAATATGAAAATATAACATCACAATGTACCCCACTGATCTACGCAAACATAATTCGACAGAAAAAAATGTTAAACTTCAAGACATTTACACATAGAAAAAATCTATTATTGGAGTTTTATTCAACTAGAATGTGATGTACATGACAGGAATTCTTGAGAGATGGCACAGATAATCTTTCTTTCAAGAGGTTCTCAGCTTGGGGATTAGTGCCCTGATAGATTTGTCTTCTGCCTTTCATGATGAATTGGGGGAAAGAACCATTTTCCCTCTGTTTACAGCAGACTTGAGATTACTTTTATAGGTTCTTGATCTTAGACATTCGAAACATCTACCATTGCTGAAGCTATCTATGTCCTTGACTTGTAACTAAGGAAGTAACTCTTCCTCTTTCTATCGCCTTCCTCCAGGAAATTGTTGAGACTCCATCTTGACTAGCCTGATTTTGCCATTTTTTTCTATTTCTAATAGATTTTATAGATTTTTTTCATATACTATATTCTGATTATAGCTCCTTGCCTTCCCCTCCAACTCTTCCCATATATTTTCCTAACGCCTCACCTACCAAAATCTCCACTCTTTCTTGATCTCAGTGGAATACAATAGGCATCTAAAAAGTAATAAGATAAAATATAAACTAACAGGAATAAGATGAGGCAAAAAACCAACAGAAGATTTAGAGCCAAGAAAAACTAAAGACTCACAGGAAAATATATACAGACATATACACATACATATGCATATACAGACATTCCATAAAAACATTACGTGGGAAGCTGTAATACATATGCAACAGTCTTACAAAGAGAAAAATGCTACTTTTGAAGTCCATTTTAAATTTGATATCAATAACAAGAAAAAACTTGTAAAGGTACACTTAGACACTGGTACCAATTATCTGATATGAGTTGAAGTTGTGAAATTGTAATTGAAGCAGCTAAGCCAAATTTAGCTTTTAGCTAATTTATCTTTTAGTTTGTTTTCCCTGAAAATTTAGTGGATATTTTTCTTGCCCTTAATATCCAATATTGTTTGCCTCTTCTTGATTCCATGGCCTCCAAATTCAAAGGAACTTCCGATGATATCCTCTTGAGAGTAGTAGATCCAAAATGGCAAGAGACAACTGCAGTGGGCATAGAGAACCTGAAGTGGGCAGGAGCTAACAAGAGTATTTTTCCCAAATGAAGAGTACTTTTTAAACTATAATGTGTTCTTTGGAATTTGGCTACTCCTCTTGGATCACAGAATCCAGCAAATAACATTCTTACTTCAACATCTACCACTGATGTGTCTCAAAGCTACAGAATATCAAGTGAGGAGACAGTACCCATACTGTGTCAACTAAAACTTAGAATATTTTTTATTTCTACATATTTTTAATAATTTCTAATACACTGAATACATATTTGACAAACCTTTAAGTTAAAAGCCTAATCCTTGAAGAATGAACAATAACTGAACTCTGTTGATTGATGGCAAGTACTAGAAACTTGCCCCTCTCCCCTCTTTCATGTGCCTCTACAAATATTTCTTTTTTAAAGACATACATGTCAGTACTACCAATTTTGAAATAGTTTATATGTCACTAAGTAATTTTAGATAGAATTCATTCATAATTCTCAAGGTTCAAACTGGAAAGAAAAACACTTGAAATTCCTTCCACAGACCTCTATAGAAACTTCACAAGAAAGAATTACTGCAGTAAGATTTTGCCTAGGTTCTCTGGCCTAAGAATAGGTTCTCCTATGCTGGCAGGAATGGGTTTCATTTTATGTAGCCCTAAATATAATCAGTGAGTAGTTTGACACTTCAATAACTTTAGTCTCATTATTGTCCTAATGGACATAACTTACAATGAAAATCAATACTGTAGCTTGCCAGATTCACAGCTAGTTAAGACATTATTATTATTATTATTATTATTATTATTATTATTATTAACTGATAGTGTATCATACTTTCTAATATTTTTAATATTAGCCAATAAAGATTAAGCTTCTGTA
>JADRCD010104783.1:0-5000 GCA_019843815.1 Montemys delectorum | reverse complement strand
CTGTATATGCATATGTATAATATCATGTGTATGTGTATGTATATGTACAGTGTGTATACAGATTAGTATATATAATATCTACATATATGTATATATATATGCATATATGTGTTTGTGAGTGCTTGTGTGTGTATTTATATGTAGATAATATGCACAGCACATACTAAAAATTAGCAGATTTTGAAGCTGTAGGGATGATGAGTGATTAAGGACATTTTTCAGCTCACAGATGGTTGTTCACAACAAACATCAGTAATTTTAGTTACAGCAATCTGATGCCCACTTCTGACTTTCTTGACTTCTGACAGTAATCACATACAAACACACAAAGACATACAGAAAAACATAAATACACACAAAAACACATATAAACATAAGCTCACAAACATACAAATATCTATAAACATGATTTTTACATGATGGCCTTATATAATTTTTTACATACTTTTTGCAGGAATGTATCTTAATTTACACAAAAAATTGTGTCTATATTTGGAGATAGCAAGGTGACTTAGCATGTAAATGTGTGTTCATCACTATCACACAAACCCATCACTAAAGTTCAATCCCTGAGTCCCACACAAATGTGGAAGGAGAAAACTCACTCCATAAAGATGTCTTTGTCTTTTGACCTTCTGACCAAGCTATAACATGCCTGTCCCTGTTTACACCTACTCACTTCTAACAGGATAAAATATGTGTGTAGGAACACATGGTATTAATAGTTTATTCATGATTCATAGGTTGATAAACTTAATACGGAGACAAAGTGTGGAGCAGAGACTGAAGGAAAGGCTATCCAGAGACTGCCCCAACTAAGAATCCATCCCATCTGCAGACACCAAACCCACTATTGCAGATGCCAAGGAATGCTTGCTGACAGAAGCCTGATAGAGCTGTCTCCTGAGAACCTCTGCAGGAGCCTGACAAATACAGAAGCATATACTCACAGTCAACCATTGGAGGAGTTAGAGAAAGAAAGAAAGGAAGTGAAGGGGTTTTCAACCCCATAGGAAGAAGAATAATATCAACCAACTAGACACTCCTGAACTCCTAGAGACTATACCACCACCAAAGGGTATACCTGGAGTGACCTATGACTCTAGCCACATATGTAGCAAAGGATGGCCTAATCTGGCATCAGTAAGAGTAGAGGCCCTTGGTCCTATGAAGACTCAATGCCTCAGTGTAGGAGAATGTTAGGGAGGGAAGACAAGAGTGGGTGGGTGGTTAGGGTAACACCCTTACAGAAGCAGGGGGAAGGGGATGGAACTGGTGATTTCTGGAGGGTAATATTTTTAATTTAAGTAAATATAATATCCAATTAAAAATAAAGCTCTAGGGCTGGCTAGATGGCTCAGCAGGTAAGAGCACTGACTGCTCTTCTGAAGGTCCTGATTTCAGATCCCAGCAACCACATGGTGGCTCACAACCACCCATAATGAGATCTGACGCCCTCTTCTGCTGTGTCTGAAGACAGCGGCAGTGAATTACGCTGGAGTGAGCAGGGACTGAGCAAGGGAGCAAGCTGGCCGGCAGAGATCCTGAGTTCAATTCCCAGCAGCTACACACATGATGGCTCACGGCCATCTGTACAGCTACAGTGTACTCATACATATAAAATAAATAAAATAAATCTTTAAAAAAATAAAGCTCTATAAATTGATGTCACACATGAAATTTTTATTTCACAATGTTTCCTTTGTCAGGATAAAATGATCTCAGATAATTTGAGTATGTGTCTTATTTGGTATTTTACCAACAGTAGGCACTGTCTGAATTCCAGTCTTCAAGAGTGTCACTCAGGTTTATTTTTGATATACTGATGGGAGTTATGTGAGAAGTGCTCAGAATATCTACTAAAAAATTGTATCCCAGAGCATTTTAGATTTCTAACAGTGTGGAAAATGTCCTCTAAATTTTTAATCGCATGTAAGTTGAGGAGGAAATACTTTGGGCCAGAATTAGAAATAATGCAAATATATTTTCTATAAAAGATCCAGAGTTGATTTTGAAATCTGCACAGGGAATTCATCTAAAATGTGTACCTGCTTTCAAAAAAGTCCTAAAATATGTTTCATTATTTTATATTCCTATAGTCAGAAAAATACATCATGTTTCCTGGAAACACTTTTAAACTCCTGTGAATATGAAGCTGGAAAATCTGTCATGCCCTTGGCAACAAGAGCGTTTTCTATTCAGTTTTGCCCTGCATGTGTCTTTTTCTTATATATGTAAAGAACTTTGTGCAGCTTTATTACTGGCTTATTTTCAGATCTTCTTTTTTCCTTGGCTTCTTTATTTCTAAGAATTTTTTTGGTGTTTTGTTGGTGGACTTTTTTATTGCTTTTACATTTTAAGTAGAAACAAATATTATGCAGCAATACTCCAAACTTCTTTCATAAGGAATAGGAAACGACAAATAGGCTTTTAAGAAAACAATGATGAAAAAATTTTAACAAGATTTCCGTTGTTAAATTTTAGAAACCCCTTGGTCCTCATTAGCTTTCTTGCACCCCAACAACCAAGACTTACATAGCCCCATCTATTAAGAAGATAACCAAGAAGCAAAAGGCCAAACATCCTGCAGGAAGTCATGATGAACATGAGCAGTTAATCTGACCTCCATATAGGAGATGCTAAGGTTACAGGGGAATCCAAATGTGAAACAAAATGGTTTCACTAGACATTGGAAGTGGGTCAACTGAAATGTCTGGAGTCTATTTTCTAATTTTATAACACTAACCATTCTATAATCTCTTTCGAATATTTGTGACTGAAAACCAGATCAACCTCAAATAGGTCCCATTGTATAAAGTTGAAATATGTGAATCCTGTTTTCTGTTAATTATTTGATCCCAGAGAATTATCTTTTCTAATATATATGAGCACTTGGCTTTTTAAATCTCACCTTTTGTATCTTTTTACGTGAACTACCAATCAAAGATTTATTGTAAGTGGTATGAGTAAGAAGTAATGAAATAGAAAGGGCCATTTTTTTTAGCTACTTGACTTATTAAATCTATTTTTTTTATAGTACAGAATAGAGTTTATTTAGGCCATCAGGGGAGGGGGGAGTTAAGTGGGTACTAGAGGCAAAGAAAGGCAGAGAGAGAGAGAAAGTAGAGAAGTAGAGGCCGGCCATGACCACTTGGAGAAAAGTGGAATCAGAAAGGGGAAGTAAGTACACTGTAGCTGTCTTCAATGAGACAGTGTCAGA
The DNA here is from genome assembly GCA_019843815.1 of Montemys delectorum. Taxonomy (NCBI): domain Eukaryota; kingdom Metazoa; phylum Chordata; class Mammalia; order Rodentia; family Muridae; genus Montemys; species Montemys delectorum. Next base: position 1,780 of record JADRCD010104783.1, on the reverse strand, counting down.
TCTCATTGTGGGTGGTTGTGAGCCACCATGAGGTTGTTGGGATTTGAACTGACAACCTTCCAAAGAGCAGTCTGTGCTCTTATCAGCTGAGCCATCTCACCAGCCCATTAAATCTATTTTTCAATAAATAACTTACGTGATACATGTCAGAATCTTATCCATAATTTCATATGTTTTACTTATCATATCAAAAATCATATCCTGGTCTACAGAGTGAGTTCCAGGACAACAAGGGCTACACAGAGAAAACCTGTCTCGAAAAAAATCAACAACAAAAAAATCATAATATAGTAAATAGGACTCTAAAGGTCTGTATCACAGAAGAAAAAAAAAACAGAAATAAAGCAAACTCCTTTAACTGGCTGAAAAAAATTAAGTGATAGGAAAGTGTATTCCTGTTGTTTTCCCAAAATCATTGACTCATGTTACAGAAGGAATTTTTGAGAAAGTCATTATGTAATGCAATTACAAATGATAACATGCTTAGAAGAAGAGTCAATATGTTACTTGTTTAAATTAGAAGCTTCTTTGTTAACCAATTATACTTTTTATAAGTATAATTAATTTTTTCAACAGAGTGATAGTGGTACATACCATTAATTCCAGGTCTAGGGAGACTGTACATACCATTAATCTGTTTCAGGAGGCAGAGCCAGAAACATCATTGAGTTCCAGAACAACCTGGTCTACAAAATGAGTTCCAGGACAGCCAGAGCTACACAGAGAAACCCTGTCTCAAAAGAATATAAGGATAGAATGTAACAAACAAACTAATAATCAAACTATCAAATAAGTAGATAGATAAATAAATAAATAAGTAGACTAAAAAAATAAGATGAAACTTTCTCCTACATGTCAATAAGCACAGTGGAGAGAGGGGAAGAAATAATGGATAAGACAAGGGGCCAGATTACCAGGAAAAAATATACAGTAGACAAACATTTCATGTATTTTTCCCTAGTGTAATGCTACATGTCTCCTCCCAGCAGTCCTTAGCCGTACGTTTTTGTGTGGGACTGAGGACTCATGAGCTTTTCCTATTTACTCTAGCATGTGCATTGTCTACCTCATGTTCGGAAAGTTATGTTGATGAGAGTTTATGGAATATTATACCAATATAATTAATTGTTATTAATTATGTATCATGTTGATTATCAATATAATATAATATTAATATACATGAATAAATATAAAATATATTACCATACTATAATTTATTTTATGTATTTCACATATAACATGTTCCTATAATTTGTTTTCCTAATATATTTCTAATTAAAATATATGTAAAATTGTATATATAATTATGTATAATAAGCTATTTTCAATAAAATAAAATGGAAAAAAATAAAGTTCTTGGAATGGTGTGTCCTATATATTCCAGTACTTACAGTTGGTGTAAAGAGTTAGTGAATTAACTCAAGCAAATCAGAGGCCTTCCTCTACACAAAGGATAAACAGGCAGAGAAAGAAATTAAGGAAACAACACCCTTCACAATAGCTACAAATAATATAAAATACCTCGGTGTAACTCTAACTAAGCAAGTAAAAGATCTGTTTGACAAGAACTTCAAGTCTCTGAAGAAGGAATTCGAAGAAGATCTCAGAAGATGGAAAGATCTCCCATGCTCATGGATTGGCAGGATTAATATAGTAAAAATGGCCATCTTACCGAAGGCAATCTACAGATTCAATGCAATCCCCATCAAAATTCCAACTCAATTCTTCACAGACTTAGAAAGAGCAATCTGTAAATTCATCTGGAATAACAAAAGACCCA
>JADRCD010104780.1:0-10336 GCA_019843815.1 Montemys delectorum | reverse complement strand
TACTATGCCTTTCTCATGATTGCTGAGGATCCAAAATCCTGTCCTCAATCTTGCATGACAAGAGCTTTACCCAGTGAGCCTCTACCCGGTTTTATTGAATGGTTAATACATGCAAATACACTGTAAGTATCACTGGAGGGTGATGAGGGAAACAATACCTAATCCTAGCTGTGTCATCTGGAACACTTTGCCATATGGAAATCCATGTCTATGTGTTACTCAGTCTCACAGGTTCTGGTTAGCACAGTAGTAACAGAGTATTGTTGCCCTTCCATGGTGCTGTGGGAGGTATCCCCTCTCCAAGGCTTCTGCAGTTTCTTAACTATAAGGTTGATTATTTAGCATGTTGACTGCCTCCACAGCTTTACCAGATTTTTGTTTGGAGTGTTTGCAACCATTCAGTAATTGTAGTAATCATTATTGATTTTCATGTCAAGCGTATAAATGCTAGAGCTTTGAGAAGCACACTCCATGAGACTGTATGTAGTGACTGGAGGGAGCATTACCCTTTGGCTCTTTAAGGAATAACGCATAAATGAGCCCTGGCTCATAGCATCATTTGTTGACTTTTCCTGTAATCTTGTATAGGAAAAACTTCTTGGTCCCCACCTCTTAGTTGTGGTGAGCATTTACTAAGGTAAAACCACTGTATTGTGTCACTTGTAATGCTGACGTGATAACCCTCAGATTATACTGCTACACCCTTGTGTAAAGGTAAATGTGTGAACTTCCGCATTTAATTAAGTATGTTTTCTCATGTATTCAACAAATATATGTTGCATACTGAGACAGAAGGAAGAAGAAACCATCAGGATGACTTTGGTTCTGTGTAGTGAGTCACATGAAAACATTTAATGTGTGTAAGTCAGAGATTTACAGACTGGAATATTTGTCAGACTTTCTGAAGCTTTACGAACCTCAGATTGCTGAATTCTTGGTGGCTCCTTTTGATAGTCTGATACTTTGTCACAGGTCTGGCTTGGAAACAGGAAGTTCGTGTTTTTATTAAATTTCTAGGTGACATTGATTCTGCCTTTCTACTAAAACCTTTAAAAATTGGTACAGTTGAGCATAAGTGCAATCTAAAAATAAATGTTGTATTATGAGTGCTTCTGGAATGGGGCTGAATTAGAGGCAAGGGAGATACAAGGGAAAAGGTTTCTTAAGCATGAAGAATAGTATGTACATACTCAAATAATCTAATATACATACAGATTGCCTCTGTAACCCAGAGCAGTAGGGTTTATGTTGGGAAAGCAGCTAGAGAATTTGGATGGTCTTTGAATGAAAAATATTTGATCCAGGAAAAGTTTAGTGATGAGAGTGCAATTTAGAAAATGTGTAGGAGGAAGCCGAATTGGAAGAATTTAGTTCTGCTGTTAAATAGACACTAAATGATAAACCCCAGAGTATTGTGACAGCAGATCACAAAGGGGACTTAGGTTTACACCAAGGAGATCCATCAGGACAAGTGAGTGCTCCTCCTGAGAAACAGGGTTCCTGCCTCATAGGGTGGCCAGTAGGCCCTCTAAAAATAGAATACAATTGTAGTTTAATGGAAAGAAACATTTGTTCTGGCTTTGCTATATGAAGTGTTAAACAACATATTCACAGGAAAAAGAAATGAGCATGCAAGTGTAGCATATCTTGGTGCTCTGTTAGTCTGTCCCACATGGCGTTTCTTGTGTATAGTTATATATGTTTCAGAATGGAACAACATAGAACTCTCAGAGGAATTTTGTTTACTTTGATATTAAAATACAACCAATAGTCACAACTAAATAAAAGATAAAGAAGCACATTGGAAATGACATAAACTAAAATCTGTAAAAATGCAAATCATCACTGAAGAGCAACTACCATATTTCTTCTGAATAGCAGTGAGTTTTTGATTCTGACTTGGAAGTCCGCCCTAATGCAGAGTTATCAGTGAGTTCGAAATTGTACTGTAGCAAAACTCAATATTGTGTGTTTATAGTTATTATAGATATTGACTTTTTTATAAACATGATGCAACCAGGAATTGCTGCAGGTATTGTGTCCTGACAATTGGTTGAGAAGTATGTACATTAATATTAAAGAGGGATGAAAAAAGCCTTCAGTAGTCTCCCAGCACTTCTGGGCTTGGTATTATAAAGACAGATAAATAGTTTCTAGAAACAAGATCCTCTTCTGAGCTACATGCATACTAAATACCATCCATTACAACATGCTGGGATTTAAAGACTGTCAGAGATACCTCATTTGGAAATGTAAACTCATCCAAGTAATTTCCTTGCAGAAATTGAGGCAGCCTGTTTCTCATTTAACAGAGCTAGGCTAAGGAGCTTAGCTTTGTGAGAAAGTCTTTCCTCAATTGGTCTTTGGTTCCCTGGTCCACAGCACATTGTTTGCTACAAGAAAGATAGCTAATAAAATTTAGTGGATACATTTATCATTTAATGTTTTCTTTTTGGTGCAGCAATTTTACACTTGCTTTGTAGCATCTATATTTATGTGTATAGATAACCCATTGACATGGAATTTGACAGTATATATGAATGTACATGCTAGGAATTCTGCATAGATATTCATGAAATTTCCTATGTCTGTAAGATAACATCACTGTTTTTTGAATGGAAATTTGGCAGATTGGTGTAGCAGTGAGGAGAAAATGCAACAGTAAAACCTGAATCTTGATACTGAGATCTGAGCTCAGACCTGTCCCAATTGAAATAAACAGTTGTGTCCATGGCCATACTGCGCTGAAGGCACCTGTCCTCTAAAATATATAGATGCTGTCTTCCTCCTATTCTTTGGCCTTCAGATGTATGTATCCAGGGAAGCTTACCTTGAAAACATTTAGGGAAAAAGTTTCATTCTGAACTGAACAGGAACTGACTGTTGTTGTTCCTAAGCCATACAATGTAACAACTATTTGCGTAGCATGAGTAGTGTGTCATGTGTGATCTGAAGGGGTTTGGTAGTGTGTGAAGGATGGGAAGACATAGCAGCATTCAGATACTCCTCTTCACTTTTTTTACAGAAGAAATTTCTGGAATGAATTTTCCATAAGCATTGTGAGATGACTTTATATAATTTTTCATTCCCTCTCCAGAATACTTGAAATCTTATTTACCTTCAGGGAACAGTTCTACATACTCTTGGTAAATGAGACATACAAGCCTGTTTTCCAAACTTTATATCCTCTCAGCTTGAAATCAGATGTTTTCAAACTGAGAAGAAAATGTATTATGCATATTCAATTTTGGTGCCTTTATATTTAATTCATTGTTCTTTTGTTGCTCTGTGTGTGTGTGTGTGTGTGTGTGTGTGTGTGTGTGTACATGGATGTTTGTGTGTGCCAGCACACTGGCATTTGTGTAGTGGGTATAAGGTATCCTCCTACATTGCTTTTCACTGTATACCCTTGACATATGGTCCTCTTTTGGGGAATGTGGAACTTTCATTTTTGGCTAGGCATGTAACCACCAAGCACCCGCTGTCCTCATTTTCATCGCCATTCCCTAGAGTGCTGGCATTACAGGAGCATGCTCACATGCTCAGGGCTAGGAATGCACAACAAGCATTCTTACCTGCTGAGCCCTCTCCCCAGATCCTCATCATTCTTATTTAATAATATCGAGACAGTGTTTTAGGATTTTCTGAGTATTGTCTCCGTGCATTAAAATGTTCCCATAATTCTGTTGTCAGTCACCCTTGCTGCAGCCATGATAGTTGATGATTCTTTAATTAAATAAGTTGATTCTTATCAGGATGTGATAGATTCTTTGTAGGAAATTTTCATGGAATATTCAATGTATTTTATTGTTGGTGTTTCATTGTTGGAGTACTTTGATTCTACTGAACATTAACAGCAACTTCAATTAAAAATCTGAAAGATAAATCTTCTGCAGCATCCATAGATATTAGACTTCCACAGACATTGAGGTAGAATAAGAAACATTAAAAGAATGTGACTTTATATATGTTCACAAAGACTGTGGCAATATATACAGGGAATGCTTAGTTCAATCAGATTTTTGAAATGGAAAAATCAGTTTTGTCTAATGGAGTCTCACTGCATATATAAACCACATTTAAGGATAGGCCCCATGCATAGCAGTAGATGACCAATACAAAATGTCCTCAATGGTATTTTTGTAGACCTTTTGTCTAATATTGTTTTGTTTGAGCATTTTTCATCTTACAGTTCTATTGCTTGTAAACTAGTTTCTAATTTTGTGTTTTATGGTGTGTGTGTGTAAGTGTGTGTATGTGCATGTTTTGTACTTTAAAAAATTCCATATTGTTTGGATATTTGTTTTCTAAATAGAGAAAGAAAGGTTGTGGATAGGTCGGGTAGATGTGGGCATAGTTGGGAGAGGGGAAAACATGATCAGAATATGTTGCATAAAAAGATTATTTTCAATTATACACACAATATGCCTATATATGTACATGCACATATGTACACATACACACATAGAAAGAAGGTGAATTGATGGGATTTACTTTGAGGAAGGGTGGTGGTGTCCAGAACTGCCATTTCTGACAGGCACCTGAGGAGAATAAAGAACTTGGCCTAAGCAAAAATTAAAATATTAAATATTTAAATATGCTTTGCCTTGTTCATATGCACATGAGTTCTAAAGTTCCTCTGCTATAATTGGAATGTAACTAAAATATAAGTGTTACCTTTATTCATACCTTAGTTATTAATTTGAACAGTAAGTAACAAAAGAGTCTACTTTAGCAAACAGTGCAGAGATATAGCGGCATTGCACAAATGCTCTGCTAATGGGCTTCTAAGGTGTTGAGAAGAAGCCATTGCAGGTCATGGAGAATCGTTAGCATTTCCACACTGTGGACAGAGGGAGAGAAGTAGGCACAACCAAGAAGATGAACAACATGGTTCATACTTGAGAAGGATGGTTCCCTTTTTAATTCTCAAAACACGAATTATATATCTGTTTTTTTAAAGTTGACATTAATACAACGAGTATTAATGTAGCTCTTTTCCCTGTATGCAGAGTGATCTGAGGGCTGGTGAGCACTTACTGAGTGGGCAAAGTTGTATCCAGGTCCTGATGCTTCTGAATCATAGCTCCCCTGCATCTATTTGAAGTAGTATAGCGCTGTTAAATTATTTGTCTTCTGTATCACTTCTGTTCTCAAACAAGTGAAATAAATACATACTAACATAAGTACATTACTTAGAAATAGAATGTTGAGACCTTGAAAATGCTTGGGAATTCTTGTGTGAAAATAGAAACCTGAAGGCCAATATTGGCAAATGGGAGTTTCATAAGTATGGAATTTTCTATTTATAAATATGCAAAGTTACTACTTAAAGGATGAAAACATAAATATTACTCACACACACATAATGACTCATGTAACTCAAAAAAACTTTCTTCAGTAGTTATCCTGCGGAGTTTTAATTCATTTCTAGTAATGATGAGAATGAGATGATTCAAATGTCCCTGAATACTGGTACAGTCTCATTCTACATGTAGGACATTCTATAATGTCTCCTGGAACTTCTTTCCTTTCTTCTTAGATCATTACTTTTATTGTTTCTGCCTTCTATTACCATCTGGATGTATTTACTGTTCCTTATGAATTTTTCCCTGAATTATTCCTTTTCCTAAGTGAATAGTTCCATGAAATCCTTTAGTATGTACAGTTGCCATGTGATTTCAGGGTATGAAGTCTTGTCTCTGAAGTGCTATAAAAAGTTAAAGACCTCTGTCCTTAAATTAGCAAGTGTGGACATTTTATATTAACAGTGTCATAGAACGTTTCGGGGAGGTTTTGTTTTTAAATTTTTGTTAGATGGAAGATCCCTTTGACGTTTTCTTTTGCACCACAATTTTACAAATAAAGAACCTGAAGCACAAAGATTAAGGTTTTTGTTAGAGCCACAATGAATTTCTTAAATTTCTTAAATTTCTTAAATTTCTTAAATTTAAAACTTTCACAGACACTCAAAAGTTGCCTGTGGCAGTGAATGACGAAGCACGTTGAATCCCACCTTCGTCGTAAGCCACAGGAGAAAAGTGCTTTAGACCGTGGCATTAAGCTTAGAGTCAACTCCTTCTGTTTTTCATTTCTGTGTCAGCACTGTATGCCTTAGTTTTAGTTCCATCTACTCAGTTATTTCATAGTTCTATTTTTTTTTTCTTTTGCCGTGTAATCAGCCTGAAAAACACCATGACCAAAACTGTTCCCAGAAACTTCCTTCTCTTGATCCTCTGGATGAATTTGGCTCCCTGTTGATTGACTGCTATTGGAGCATGCCCTCAGAGATAAAAAGACAATTTCCACAGCTTGCAGAAAGACTTTATGGCGTTTTACAGAGTTCAGAAACCTGTATTATATGGGCAAACAGTACATTTAAAACAAAGAATGCAAAAGCTTAGAGACTATGACAAATTCTGTTTTTCAAACCTAAACCTAAAGTTTTTAGAATAAGTTATGAGTGTTTGCCAAGCTGTGATTATCAGCAGTGTTTTGGAAGAAATTCACTGATGTGGACTTAGTTGCCTCTGAAGAATGTTCATCTTCATATGTTCTTGCTGCCTGTTACAATCTTTATCTACAGGAGTAATGTGGAAATCATGACTGTCAGTTCTGAGAATGCTCACTGGTAGCTTCTGGGATTTATTTTATTCCTTTAAGAAACAAACAAACAAATTTTTGCTTTGCTTTGTTGCTGATGAGATTTCAGAGGTTGGAGGAATGAAATGGAATGTAGAGTATTTGCTGTCAAGCTTGATGCCTCTTGACTAGTCAGTAAATTTTTACATGTTCCCCAGATGGAGTTGGAGCAAACAGTGGATTAGTAGGAAAGCAGAAAGTGAAGTTTACTAATGACAAGAGAGCATAACTTGTTCAACTCCAGTGATAAACACCAAATCGGTTATTGCTCAAGGTAAAGGTTGATAGATGGAACATGCCACAGAAACGTGTGCAGGAGCACTTTGTCTGCACCCTTGGGCATTCTGCAGCAGCCGCATGCAGTTCAGTGCTTTTATGTGTTAGCCTGTGGAAACGATTTCACTTTTGGAACGCTTCCAGAGTGTTTAAGTGTAATGGACTTCATACTGCCCGCCTGGGCTGTACCCTGTAGAGCGCACTCAGCTCATTCAGCTTCAACTCCATTTTATCAGGCTCTTTATCCATTAATTTTCTCCTGACCTTGGGCATAAAATATATGCGCTTTTTATACTGCGGTGTTCTGTGCAGACAGAGGAATAGCATTACCAATCCATCACCATTATGAATGACACAGCTTAAAACAAACACAGGTCAGAGACAGATATTTTAAGAGCAGATTTGTATTGATTCCATCAAAACATTGAGCTAAAAGGAAAAGAACTCTGAGACTATAAATGATGAAGCAAGTTTTGACAAATAGTCACACTACGAAAGTCAACCTAAGAATATGCCTCACAGGCAGTCATTGGTAAGAAAGCATCATTTTTTATTATTATAAAAAAGCCACCTTCCTTAAGTGTATTTATTAGCATACTTTTAGAAGGACGATTTAGCAAGACCATGTTCCTCTCTGTCTTTAGCTATTGAAAGTTTTTTATTTGTTTGTCTATAGGAATGAGAGTGCTTATTATACTTGTTAATCTTTATTAAGTTGCTACTTTTGAGACGTTTAAACTACTTTATAAAAGATGGCAGCTTGTTCAGTGTTGACCATAACTGATTTTGAAATCATTAGTATTGTGGCGAGGTTGTTATTGAAACATAATAATGGTTAGTGTATTTATTATCACCATTATTGTTAGCAATCCCCACCCACATATAGTGTCTCGTGTAGTTAATGTACTAGAGTCCTAGTCCTGTCCAGTTCAGTTTTCTGACATGCTGTTCAGTTGCTACAGTTCTAAGGGGACAAACAGATTTCTGTGGTAGGAAGTGGTTCAGTGCTCACAGAAGGCTACAGAAAATTGAAGAGCTGCTCATCCAAGCAGCTGGGATAGCGTTGCCACTAAAGCTTCACTGAGCACAAAGATGATTTTTGTTTTTCTTGGTAACAGTTCACTGTATCTCGAAGGGAAATGTTATGGACGATATATATGGGCAGATCCTTTAAGCGCCAATACTGCGTCATATTAGTTTATGTTTGTGAAACGAGAAGAGATAAAGGTTCTTTTCTCCCATGGAAGATATTTCATACCTAAGCCAAATAAATTGCCATTACTTCAAAACGAACAGTACCTGTTGGCTCTCACCTATAATTTCAGCACTTATGAGGCTGAGACAGGAGGATTACCATGAGTCAAGGTCATCCTGGGACCTGGAATAAGACCTTGCTCCAAAAACAAAGAAAAAAAAAAGACAGTATTAATTAATAATGTTTAAATTTTAACTTTATCTACCCTCTTCTTATCTGCATTATGGTAACAAGAGTGTACACTCAGGACTGCTTCCTTTGTATGCAGAATGTACTCTGCTAGGTCTCTCCCTTCTTTCCAGGATGCTTTTTCAATGCACTATTGAAAGTATTTCATCACTGATAACACCATCTGGGTGATTATACTTCTGTGTTCAATGTGGATTGTCCGTCGGGTTTCTAGTTAGTCACTTGCCCTTTACCTTCCTTGATTTTTCTTAGCGTATTTACAAGGTCTTCACTGGAAACTAGAAGCAGCTGCCTGTAAGGCAGACTGTTTTCCTGTGCTGCGCCTGTCAGCAACACCCCTAAACACCTGCCATTTTCTCTGCTTTTAATTTCCTCATGAGTACAACTTTGTGTTACTTTAAATTACTTCCTCCTCCTTTTCCCTCCCCCAGTCTGCTTTACCTTGCCCTTTTACATATAAATTACTCAACGCCAGAGTTTGTTCTGGCAGTTATGCTGTAACATGGGGAGGAATCTAGTCCAGTATTTGAAGCATCGTGACTTCTGAGGATCAAACAGCTTCAGGTCCTCTGCTCTGACACCTGTGGCACACATGCAGTGCCCAACATCCCTAGGTGAGGATGCAAATAGGGGCCTGCCTTTAGTTGCTTACAGAGCCTGCCTCTCAGTTGCTCATATTTTAATAGAGACCCTTTGAAATATTCGATATTCACAATGTCCCCATAATACAAAACATTCAAAAAATGTCACACTGACTTCTCATGGTCGGTTCAGTCCATACACAGGTGTACAACATCCTATTTATCCAGAGGGCCAGAGGCAGAAGAAACTGCTAAAAGTTCTGCTATGATGCAGAAGTTTTGCTTACTGCACAGTTATTAAAACATTTTGCAAAATACTTTGTTACACGTGTTATACATGAAATCAAAATGTGTTTAGTAATTACACTAGAGTCATATCCTGAAAATATTTTGTATTTTGTACATGCAGATATTCTAAAGTCTAAAATATGTGTCTTTGTGTGAGTGTGTGTGTGTGTGTGTGCGTGTTTTTGTGTGTCTGTGTGTGTAATTTTCAGGCAAGAAAAGCAATTGTGAACCTTTAGAAAAAAAGGATCACAAAAAAAGACTTCCATGTGTCATGTACAGATGAACTCTGCAATTTTGTTGCAATAATAAACAAAGCCTAAAATTCTTACAATGCTTTCTCTCAGGGTGCCAAATTAACTTTGCTTCATAGACTTAAATTTAGGCCTTAAGAGTAAATATTGATGCAATCTGGTATTTGCTTTCTTTCGTTTTACTCCCATTCATTTAAAACTTAAATTCTATTTTAAAATTAAATTAACTATTTAAGGGTATCAATGTTACTTGCTAGAATGAAAATGTGTTTTAGTGGCAGTATTCTTAACATTTATTTTTATGTATTAATAAAGAAATGTTTTTGGTTGGTTGGTTTTGTTTGGCTGGATTGTGAGACGAGATCTTTCTAAATAGCCCTGGATATTTTGGAACTATGTAAACTAAATTGGCCTTGAACTCACTGATATCTGCATGCCTCTGCCTCGTAAGTGCGGTGATTGAAGGCATGGGTACCACCTCCAGCCATATAAACATATAAAAAATAATTTCAAAAGTTTTTAAAAATAGTATTCTTCACATAATTACATTTTTGATAGGATAAACCAATTTATTTTACTTATACTTATGTGTGTGTGTGCCTGAGTGAGCTTATTGCAGCGAGGTGGCCAGATGCTACTGTATTCCCCTGGAATTGGAACTCAGGCAGTTTCGAACCTCCCTATGAGTGCTGCTAACTGGACCCCGTCCTCTACAAGAGCAATAAGTGTTGTTAACTAGTGAGCAATTTCTCCAGCACCAAATATATGCTTAAATGTCTTTTCACTTAAAAACAATGACTTAAAATGCACCATGAAATAGTTTGCATTGAACTTTTAATAAGAAAAGAAAAAAA
>JADRCD010104777.1:5941-20219 GCA_019843815.1 Montemys delectorum | reverse complement strand
CACCAGATGCACTAAACAAAGAAAGAATTTTAAAAGCAGTAAGGGAAAAAGGTCAAGTAACATATAGAGGCAGGCCTATCAGAATTACACCAGACTTCTTACTAGAGAGTATGAAAGCTAGAAGTTCCTGGGAAGATGGCATACAGACCCTGCAAGAACACAAATGCCAGTCTAGGCTACTATACCCAGCAAAACTCTCAATTAACATAGATGAAGAAAACAAGATATTCCATGACAAAACAAAATTTACACAATATCTTTCCACAAATCCAGCCCTACAAAGGATAATAGATGGAAAACATCAACATAAGGAGCAAAACTATACCCTAGAAGAAGCAAGAAAGTAATCTTTCAACAAATCCACACAAACCTAATTCCACCTCTTACAACAAAAACAACAGGAAGTAACAATTACTTTTTCTTAATATCTTAAATATGAAAATTAATGTTACCAACATATCCTAATCGATTGAAATTCAAAAACATGAGGAATTAGAAATTTGTTGATTGTCATCCAATGGTCTCTCTAATTTGATAATTGGAGAAATAAGTCCAATATTATATAATCCATATATACTTTCAGCTTGTTTGTTCGTGACAGTGTCTTGCTTTGTACAGCATAATGGTCTTGAGATATTGCTTCTCGTATCTCAGCCTCTCTATTAGTAGTATTCTTTATTTCATGTTTTTACACTATATTATAGTTTTCAGAATAGCTTACATATTTTAAAAGTATTTATATACCCAAAAGAAATATAGACAATTAAATTGGGAGGTGGCTTGTAAGAGAACAACAAAGAGTGAGACTGAATGCTTTGCTTGACATTTGTAACTCTTGTATCAAGTTACCACAGTAAGAGCCAAGATTTTAAGCTCTACTAAATAAAAAACAAACAAACAAAAACACTTTATATATTTATGTTCATTTAAGAAAATATTAGTAGTGATGTATTATTTTGAAATATACAGTTAATAAATTTGGAGTTATTTAAAATTTATATTGAGAAAAACATTTATATTTTCAGTATTGCCATAGACAAGCATCTACATAAGACTGTTTGATTGTTTTTTATATCAACTTTTATAATACTCATTTTTATTGTTATTATATTTTATAAATTTTAAAGAATATGACAAAAAAGATATTGTAGGTATTGAAGGTGGGGTCTCTGGGAGGAGTTGGGGTACAAAAGGAAAACAAGAATGTGATTTAATTCTATTTACTTAAAATATGTTTTTAAATGGTAACAAATTCAGATAAATTAAAATCCTGTAACTTTTCTTATCATATTGCAATAAAACTTTTTAAAAAGCCTTCTGGGTAGAGAGAAATTTTTATAAATATAAAAGCAGTGAAATTGTCAAAGAGAGCCGGACAGTGGTGGCGCATGCCTTTAATCCCAGTACTTGGGAGGCAGAAGAGGCAGATAGATCTCTGAGTTGAAGGCCAGCCTAGTCTACAGAGTGAGTTCCAAGACAGCCAGGGCTATACAGAGAAACCCTGTCTCAAAAAAACAAACAAACAAACAAACAAAAAAAGAAATTGTCAAAGGAAAACATTTTATAATTTACTACCTAAAAATCTATTTTATTTTTTTAAAAATCTTATGAAATTAAGAGTCAGTAAACTTAGGAAAATAGTTTTTTAAGTAAAATACTTTTATTATTTTTATTATCTCAATAACTCCTATAAAATATAAGTAATTTTTGGTGCATTTTAAGAAAAAGATCAAAGTTATTTTATTTATTTATTTATTTTGTTTTTCGAGACAGGGTTTCTCTGTGTAGCTCTAGTTGTCCTGGAACTCACTCTATAGACCAGGCTGGCCTTGAACTCAGAAATCTGCCTATCTCTGCCTCCCAAGTGCTGGGATCAAAGGCGTGTGCCACCACTGCCCAGCCAAAGTTATTTTATTTTATTCCAAAAATATTCATTCATTTTTTCCAACTGACTGATAGTAAATATAGCATCTAAAGCTATGAGATTGTAGATATATTTTTTTTTCTAACTTGGAATTCACTTTACTTTGCATACATTCTATGATAAATATGTATAGGTTTTTTAATCTAAAAAAACATTTTTTTGAAATTACAAAAAGATGGATAAGTAGGAATGTAGGGTTTGATCTGGGAGAAAAAGTAGAGGTGAATTTAATCAGATTATAGTTTGGAATTCTCAAAGAACTGAATAAAATAAAAAATTTTAAAGATAACATACATCCATCTTGGAATTTTTTTTTATAAGAAACCTTACAAAGTGTGGAGCAGAGACTGAAGGAAGGACAATCCAGAGACTACTCCACCTGGAAATCCTTTCCATATTCAGTCATCAAACCGAGACACTATTGTGGATGACAGCAAGTGCTGGCTGACAAGAGCCTGATATAGCTGTCTCCTGAGTGGCTCTGACAGTGCCTGACTAATACAGAAGTAGAGGCTCACAGCCATCCATTGAACTGGACACAGTCCCCAATGAAGGAGCTAGGGAAAGGACCCAAGGAGCTGAAGGGGTTTTTAGCCCCTTAGGAGGAACAACAATATGAACTAACTAGTACTCTCAGAGCTCCCAGGGACTAAACCACCAACCAATGAGTACACATGGTGGGACTCATGGCTCCAGCAGCATATGTGTAGCAGAGGATGGCCAAGTCGGTCATCAATGGGAGGAGAGGCCCTTGGCCCTGTGAAGGCTCTATACCCCAGTGTAAGGGAATGCCAGGGCCAGGAAGTAGGCGAAGGTGGGTTGGTGAGCTAGGGGAGGGGCAAGAGAATAGAGTTTTTTTTTTTTTTTCTCCGGAGGGGAAACCAGGAAAGGGGATAACATTTGAAATGTAAATAAAGAAAATATCTAATTAAAAAAAAGAAAGAAAAGAAACCTTAAGTAGTCACTCCTCAAGTTATAGTGACATTTTCTGTTTACTTTTGAATTACTTGTTTACAGTTGAATTCTAGTTGAATCCTCCCTCAGAGGAACCTGGCCACCCCTTCATTCAAGAGGTTCTGGATCTGCAAACTGGCTCAAGTCTGGAAATTGATTCACTGGCCGAGACTGCCTTTTGCCATGATCCACTGTAGCCCTTCTTTCCTTTGAGAATTTTTCTGTTTATACAGGTCAAACAGATATGCAGTGGGCTTCCTATCTATTTCGTGCCTGGAAACACTATGATTGATTAGCCAGGACCAAAGGTCCAAAGGAGTCATGCCATTATAAATTTCACCTCTCCTATGTTGACCATTGCGGGTTATATCATTATAAACATTGTTTTGTCTACGCTGTCCATTATAATAACCTTATATGAAACCTTATAAATCCTTAGGATTTTATTATTCTAAAAAATCATTCTCCTGGATTTTTTTCCTCTTCAGGTAACTTTCAAAAACCAGGCCTCCCGTCCCTACTCCTTCTATTCTAGTCTCATTTCTTATAAGGAAGATCAGCGGGGAGAAGAACCTAGAAGAAACTTTGTCAAGCCTAATGAAACCAAAATTTATTTTTGGAAAGTACAACATCATATGGCACCCACAGAAGATGAATTTGACTGCAAGGCCTGGGCTTATTTCTCTGATGTTGATCTTGTAAGCTGCTCTTTATTGGGATAGCCATATTCTCATTTAAAAGAAATGGTCTTTATTATTTTTTTTAGAACTTTTTAATGAGTATGGGTGTTTTGCCTGTGTTTACATCTGTGCATCATGTGCATGCCTAGTGGCCAAAAGACCATAAGGAGGCTTTGGATCCCCTGAAACTGGAGTTAAAAACAGTTGTGAGCTGCCATGTGGGTACTGGGAATAAAACACAGATCTTCTGGAAGAGCAGCCAGAGCTCTTAACCATTGAGCTATCTTTTCCAGCCTGATTTTTATCTTCTATGCTAAACATTTTGGTATTTATCCTAAGCACAGTGAAAGTTTTAAGCAAGGGAAGTGATATCACTTTTCTATGTTAGAAATATCACTCTAGAATCTACTACATAGAATGAATGGTACTTTGGCATGCAAGTTGATAAAAGAGAACTTACACTAATACAATTAATGCCCTCCTGGGAACTCTAGGAAAGAGATATGCACTCAGGATTAATTGGACCCCTTCTGATTTGCCACACGAACACACTGAATCCTGCTCATGGGAGACAAGTGTCAGTACAGGAATTTGCTCTGCTTTTCACTATCTTTGATGAGACCAAGAGCTGGTACTTCACTGAAAATGTGAAAAGGAACTGCAAGACACCCTGCAATATCCAGATGGAAGACCCCACTTTGAAAGAGAATTATCGCTTCCATGGTAACAAAATCCATACATAAATATTACTCACTGAAATGTAGTATGTACTTTTTCAAATGAGCCATGAGCCAGAGACTTGAAGAGTAATAAGTGAAATCCTGAAGGATATCAGTATTTTTTGTGGAGAAACAGGAACTCAGTGATAGATTTTAGTAATTTTCTCTGTGTTCTTCTCCAGCAATCAATGGTTATGTGATGGATACCCTACCAGGCTTAGTGATGGCTCAAGATCAAAGGATTCGATGGTATCTTCTCAGCATGGGCAACAATGAGAATATCCAATCTATTCATTTCAGTGGACATGTTTTTACTGTACGGAAAAAAGAGGAGTACAAAATGGCAGTATACAACCTCTACCCAGGTGTGAGCTAGTTTATACTGTTCTCTACCTACTGTATTTATTGATAACTTACTTTAGTCTTGGTACTGTTGATATAATCAGTTGCAGAGAAGCTCCTTGCTGAAATGCCTTACTTTTCCAAAGTAACTATCCTATACACAGAGATAAATATACTAGCAAATGAACAAGATAATTTCAGATGCATAAAAGCTACTGGAAAATAATAACACCAGATAGTACTTTCCTAAGAATCCTTTATTATATTCCTCTCAAATCCCACATGATACTAGCAGCATCATAACTGATTTGTTTACAGATGTAACCAATATATTGATGAAGCACTAATGACAGTGTTGATCAGAACACAGTTTTATTTCAGTTCTCCATTTGTTTCTTTTAAATAATACAGGTGTGTGTGTGTGTGTGTGTGTGTGTGTGTGTGTGTGTGTATCTATGTCTGTGTCTGTATGCACATATAAGTATCTGGTGCCCAGGAAGGTCAGAAGAAGACATCAGAACCCCTGGAACTGTAATTGCAGGCAGTTGTGAGTGACCTGACATAGGTAATTGTATACCAAACTCAGCTCCTCTGCAAGAACACTAGCACATTTAACCTCTGAGCCACCTGTCCAGCTTCTTCCCTCCTTCCAGCTTCTTATAACTTGAGATCCCTCTACCTAGTACCCTGGATCCTAGATGATCTTACTGTGATTTCTAGTCACCTTGAAGGTTACATCTGGTCAATAGTAAAGATACCTCTAGGATTTTTTCAGAGCAAAACATCACATGACAAATCCTTTGCACTTGAGTGATCTAAGATGATGGAACTGAATTTTGGTAGCTCTATTTTCATACATATTGTAAATAAGCCAATGTATTTCATATTCATTTTTAATGAAAAATATTTTTTGTTCCTTTTCATTTTAAAAGGTGTTTTTGGGACATTGGAAATGATACCATCCAGAGCTGGAATTTGGCGAGTAGAATGCCTTATTGGCGAGCACTTGCAGGCTGGAATGAGCACTCTTTTTCTGGTGTACAACAAGCGTGAGTAAATATGGATAGAAGTTCACTAACGATTCAGTCTATTTCCATACAATTTTCCTCCTCCTTGAAGTGGCTGTCTTTGTCAAAAAATAAATACAAGCTTGTGTTACTATTAAATTTAAAATGAATGAGCTTTGGACCCTTTGAATATGAAGCTATGATATTTAGCACAGCTATGTGCTTAAAAGTCTTCAATTTTACAACAGCATATTTGAAAGCTTAATTTTGATTTAATTACCAAAGATAACTTAGAAATTTCACTTGTAAGAGTTTGGGGATATAACCTTGTGATGGTTTGTGTATGCTCTGCCCAGGGAGTGGCACTATTAGGAGGTGTGGCCTTGTTGAAGTAGGTATGTCACTGTGGATGTGGGCTTTAAGACCCTCATCCTACCTGCCTGGAAGTGAATATACTGCTAGCAGCCTTCAGATGAAGATGTAGAACTCTCAGCTCCTCCTGCACCATGCCTGCCTGGATGCTGCCATGCTCCTGCCTTGATGATAATGGACTGAACCTCTGAACCTGTAAGCCAGCCCCAATTAAATGTTGTCCTTACAAGAATTGCCTTGGTCATGGTGCCTGTTCACAGCAGTAAAACTAATACAGAAGTTGGTACCAGGGACTGGGGTATTGCTGTGATAGGCCTGACCATGCTTTTGTTTGGAAGAATGTAAATTTGGGGACTTTGGATTTGAAAAGCAATGGAATGCTTTAAATGTGGCTTACTGGGCTATCCTAGTGGGAATATGGAAGACTTTGTTACTGAGAGTGATTTGAATTGTGCAGATGTGGCCCAAGAGGTTTCAGTGAAGAATTTCAGGATGTGGCCTACAGACTGTTTTTGTGGTATTTTGGTGAAGAATGTGGCTGCTTTTCCCCCCTTGTCTGAAGAGTCTGCCTGAGGCTAAGGTGAAGAGACTCCGGTTAATTGCATTGACAAAGGAAGTCTCAGAAATACCTGTTATAGACTTTGTTCTCTAGTTAAGTCTCATGAAGAGCATTTTAAACAAGTGAAGCAAGCTGAGAAAGGAAAAACATAAAATATGTGGTTAAAGTATTACAGGGGTACCATGAAGTAAAATGGAGGTGAATCCTGTGTCCAAAAAGATAACAAATTAAGGGAGTGGGACTTTGGGACAAGATCCTATACAGCTAATTTTAGTTTCTGGCATGGTGGTGCATACCTTTTATCCCAGGAGATAAAGCCAAGTACATCTCTGAGGTCAAAGTCAATCTACAGAGCAAGATCCAGGACAGCCAAGCTTAGTCAGTGAAGGAATTGGAAAACAGAAAGCTGGTAATAATGTAATAGATCAAAGGGGCCATGTTCTACCTCCTGCAAGCAGCAGAACTTGATAGCTTTAACCATGTATCTCTGGTTTTAGAGTCAAGAGGAAAGGGAGACTAATGGGACAATTGATGCTGGTTAGCTGGAGCTAAGAAATTAGCAGTGATTAAGAAGAAACCACCATCACTGAGGTGAAATCTTCTGGGAAGTGTTTTCTAAGAGCACAGAGAGGCTTTGTTCCAGAAATACCCAGGGTTGAACTTCATGCTGCAGCTGTACTTGATAATGTGTAAGAGTCCACCAGGTGGTACTGGTTTTGAAGGCTTGAAGGGGTCATGAAGAATAGCTGAGGTTTGGCACTGTGAGAGACCAATGAAGGCCATTGGTGAAGGTGCAGCCTCAGTTGTAGTTGATGGCCCAGGATTGAAGGAGTCATGCAAAGGAGTTGAGACTTGGCACCATGAAGAGAGTCTATGAGAGGCTATTGGTGAAGCTTACTTGCAGCAGAAGACCCCAGTGTATTGGAGATCCCAGTAGCATGGAATAATCATCAAGAACAGCATTGGCAGTAGAGTGGATCAACCTGAGCTTAGAGTGCTACAGAGAACAGAGCTGGAGAAGTGAAGCCAGCCCTTTGGAGAAGCCCAGAAGATCATGTGTGTATCCCAGACATTGATACAAGAAGCCGTAACATTTAAGTTGCTTTGGAGACTCCAAGATGTTCGAGATGCCAGAGCCATGTGCTATTTGCTGAGGAAAGCTGCTAACAGAGTAGAACCAGACCAGGAAAAAGATTGTTGCTGTCACCAAAGATAAAAAAGGAGTTGATGATTTGAAGACCACTTTGACATCAGAAATGGAAATGCAGTTGGAGTTTGTCCAGCTGGTTTCCTGTCTTGCTTTAGTGATTACAGTTAAGCAATTAGATGAATCTCAGAAGAGACCTTGAACTTTTGACTTTTAATGTTGTTTTCTTCTTTCTTTTAATTTAATCTTTTTTTAAAAAATCCACATTTTATCCCCCTCCTAGCCCACCCTCTGACTGTTCCACGTCCCATACCTCCTCCTCCCATCTCCACAAGGATGTCTATACCCCCCATCACCCACTCTACCAGACCTCCCCACACTCTGGGGCCTCCAATCTCTTGAGGGTTAGGTGCATCTTCTCTGTCTGAGCCTAGACCTGGCAGCCCTCTGCTGTATATGTGTTGGGGGGCCTCATATCAGCTGGTGTAAGCTGCCTGGTTGGTGGGCCAGTGTCTGAGAGATCTCAGGGGTCCAGGTTAGTTGAGACTGCTGGTCTTCCTCTAGGTTTGCCCTCCTCCTCAGCTTCTCCCAGCTTTCCCCTAATTCAACCACAGGGGTGAGCAGCTTCTGTCCATTGGTTGGGTGCAAATATCTGCATCTGACTCTTTCAGCTGCTTGTTGGGTCTTTCAGAGAGCAGTTATGATAGGTCCCTTTTTGTGAGCACTCCATAGCCTCAGTAATAGTGTCAGGTCTTGGGTCTTCCCCTTGAGCTGGATCCCAGTTTGAGCCTGCTGCTGGACCTCCTTTTCCTCAGATTCTTCTCCATTTTTGTCCCTGCAGTTTCTTCAGATAGGAACAATTATGGGTCAGAGTTTTGACTGTGGGATGACAACCCCATCCCTTACTTGATGCCCTGACTTTTAACATTGTTGAGACTGCTTATAGTCTATGGGGACTTTGGAAGTTGGACAAAATATATTTTTGCATTATGCTATGTTTAGGGTCCCCATAAACTCATGTTTGAACAAACCTATGGGGGCAGAGAGTGGA
Organism: Montemys delectorum; assembly: GCA_019843815.1. NCBI lineage: Eukaryota > Metazoa > Chordata > Mammalia > Rodentia > Muridae > Montemys > Montemys delectorum. The sequence continues at coordinate 11,464 of JADRCD010104777.1, read as the reverse complement.
ATGTGATGGCTTGTGGGACAAAAATGGGGTCCTGTGTCCACTTAGGGATAGAGCTGCTGGGCGAGGCGGATGTGGGAAATTTGACTTCCTGGACCCCAGGCCGATGCCAGGAGGGTGTTGGACTGTGAGAAACAGTGGGATCCCACTCTAGGGGTGAAGAAGGTGCAGTCTGGGATCCCCGTGGACCTGCCAGAGACTGGCTCCAATTCTCGGACACTACAGACACTGATGGGTACCATGGAAGAGCTTGTTCTGGGGTCCCTGGGCTGAATGAAGGCCAGGGACAACAGGTTCTCATGCTCGGACTTCCCAGATCCTGAAGAGCTAAGAATCTGCAGACAGACTCTGGCCCGGGGCGGAAGGGGAAAAGGTAGGAGGATAGAGCTCTGGCAAGTTACAGTGGGGACAAATGTCCTAGGCTTGGGTTGGCAGAGGCCATAGCTGGAGCGCAGGGAGGCTAGATGTGCAGCTCAGCTCATTAGAGGGAAACTTGCTCCATTACTCCAGCACTGCAGTTCCTGATGAGAAGAGAAGGTCCATGGTTTTAAGACATTTATTGTAGAAAAACAGAGAGAGGGAGAGAGTGGGGAAGGAGAGGCTGTCTGTCCATGGCCACATGGAGAGAGAGGGGAAAAGAGGGTGAGAGTAAGAGGTAATAGAGGGTGCAAGAGAGAAAGTAGGGGGCAAGCAGCTCCTTTTATAGTGGGCTGTTGCCAGGTAACTGTGGGGATGGAGTCCAGACAGAATACCAGGAGCTTGGGGCTTTGCCTATGTGATTGATGGCCACACACATCCTCATCCTAGCTGCCTGGAAGTTAGTCTTCTACTAGCAGCCTTCAGATGAAGATGTAGAGCTCTCACCTCATCCTGCACTATGCCTGCCTGCATGTTGCCATACTCCTGCCTTGATGATAATGGACTGAAACTCTTATAAGCCAGCCCCAAATAAGTGTTAACCAGAGTTGTCGTGGTCATAGTGTCTGTTCACAGAAGTAAAACACTAAGACAAACCTTAAACAAGTAATAGAACCACTACTTTCCTAAAAATATTATAATTTAATGGGTCCTGAGTCATTTGTAGCTTCTGTGTTTGATTTCAGAGTGTCAAATTCCTCTGGGAATGGCTTCTGGAAGCATCAGAGATTTCCAGATTACAGCTTCAGGACAGTATGGTAAATACTATTATTTTTGCCATAAGAATCTGGGCTGATTTTTTTTTTCATTTCTGTTGGACAGTTTCAAATAACCAATCTACTCTCTTCTATGCTTTTCTCTTTTTTTATGTTATTTTATTTTACAAATATGGATGTTTTGTCTTCATGGAAATGGGCATGCCTGATAACCACAAAGGCCAGAAGAGGGTATTGAATTACCTAAGATTGAAGTTACATTTTGTGAGCTTCCTTGTGGGTGCTGGGAATCAAACCTGGGTCCTCTGGAAGAGCAAAAAGTGCTCTTAACTGGTGCGCCATCTCTTTAGCCCCTCTATATGCTTTTCTTACTTCTGCTCAGTAGAGTCCTCTCAAGTCCACATTCTTCTTTCCATTTCCATTATGACCATCTTAATTCAGGCCACTCACCTTAATTCACATCATTTCATACCTGGGCAATGATATTAACTCTTGAAATACCCTCCTCTAGTACCTTCAAAACTGCTCTTATGAGTCTATTCTATAGAGCATAGAAAGATGCTGATGTTTCTTCTGAACAGTGATAGTCAAGCTTAAATAGAGTTTGTGGAAAATTATTCTAGAATAAGGGTTTACAGATCATTGTCTATGTTTTTTGTATATGAGTTAAGAATAATTTTCTATTTTTAAGTCTATATTACTTGTTCAAAACAGTTGCTTTCATTGTGAAATTTTTGTTTTCTATTTTTTGGGGTTTTTTTTGTTTTTGTTTTTTCGAGACAGGGTTTCTCTGTGTAGCCCTGGCTGTCCTGGAACTCACTCTGTAGACCAGGTTGGCCTCGAACTCAGAAATCCACCCGCCTCTGCCTCCCAGGTGCTGGGATTAAAGGCGTGCGCCACCACTGCCCGGAAATTTTTGTTTTCTTAATTGAATTTAATATACTTTGATTCTATTCATTGCCCCCTATTATCCTTTCATACTCCTCTTCCCAGTCTTCCAGTCTACTTCATCTTCCCAAATATTCAGGGATGCAGGTAGGAAGTGACTCAGTTTTTTTTTAAGGGTCTTGCCATTGGGAGTTTGACCATGTTCTTTTTTTTCCTTTTCTTATGGGAAGGTCACAATAGTGGGGGCAGGAGACCTGGGAGAATTGAGAAGTGAGTGTGATCAGGGTGTATTATGTAAAATTTCCAAATAATCACTTAAAAATATTATTTGAGAAAAAAATTTATTACACTTATTTGTGTGTGTGTGTGTGTGTGTGTATGTGTATGTGTGTGTGTGTGTGTCAACCTCTAATTTAAAGGAGAAAATTAACCTTGGAAAAGAGGTTTAAGTATTATTTATTTAATGTATTAATGGATGGAAACACTATGCTTTTTATTTATTTTTGCTATTTTTTAATTTTCTAGCATTTCTACAATAAATGTACATTATATGGTAAAGAAACATTTTAGTACCACTTGTGGATTGCATATATAGTTCAGTGGTAGAGCACTTGCTTAACACATGCAAGGCCCCAGGTTCATTCCCTGGTACTGCCTCCTCCAAAAGAAAATAGAACATAGACCGAAGCACCCACACTTTGGTCTTCCTTCTTATTGACCTTCATGTTGTCTGTGAATTGTATCCTGGTTATTTGGAGCTTCTGGGCTAATATCCACTTATCAGTGAGTGCATACTATGTTTTCTTTTGCAGTTAGGTTACCTCACTCATGATGATATTTTCTAGTTCTAGCCATTTACCTAAGAATTTCATGAATTCATTGTTTTTATTAGCTGAGTAGTACTCCATTGTGTAAATGAACCACAGTTTCTGTATCCATTCCTCTGTTGAGGGACATCTGGATTCTTTCCAGCTTCTGGGTATTTTAAATAAGGCTGCTATGAGCATAGTGGAGCATGTGTCCTTATTACATGTTGGAGCATCTTCTGGGTATATGCCCAGGAGTGGTATAGCTGGGTCCTCAGGTAATACTATGTCCAATTTTCTGAGGAACCGACAAACTGATTTCCCAGAGGGATTGTACCAGCTTACATTCCCACCAGCAATGGAGGAGTGTTCCTCTTTTTCCACATCCACGCCAGCATCTGCTATCACCTGACATTTTTTGGGGGGGTTGTTTTTATTTTGTGGGGTTTTTTTGTTTGTTTTTTGTTTTTTATGGGGTTTTTTGTTTTGTTTTTTGTTTGTTTTGTTTGTTGTTTTGTTTGGTTGGTTGGGTTTTTTGTTTGTTTGTTTGTTTGTTTGTTTGTTTTTTGGTTTTTCGAGACAGGGTTTCTAGCTGTCCTGGAACTCACTCTGTAGACCAGGCTGGACTCAACTCAGAAATCCTCCTGCCTCTGCCTCCCAAGTGCTGGGATTAAAGGCGGGCGCCACCACCCTGCTTGAGTTTTTTATTTTAGCCATTCTGACTGGTGTAAGGTAGAATCTCAGGGTTGTTTTGATTTGCATTTCCCTGATGACTAAAGATGTTGAACATTTCTTTGGGAGCTTCTCAGCCATTCGGTATTCCTCAGTTGAGAATTCTTTGTTTAGCTCTGTACCCCATTTTTTAATAGGGTTATTTGGTTCTCTGGAGTCTAACTTCTTGAGTTCTTTGTATACATTAGCTCTCTATTGGATGTAGGATTGGTAAAGATCATTTCCCAATCTGTTGGTTGCCTTATTGCTTTATTGACAGTGTCCTTTGCCTTACAGAAGCTTTGCAATTTTATGAGGTCCCATTTGTTGATTCTCCTTAGAAGGAGAACAAAATACTCACAGGAGCAAATATGGAGATAAAGTGTAGAGCAGAGACTAAAGGAAAGGACACCCAGAGACTGTCCCACCTAGAGATTCATCCCATATACAGTTACCAAACCCAGATACTAATTGTGGATGCCAAGAAGTACATGCTGAAAGGAGCCTGATATGGCTGCCTCCTGAGAGGCCCTGCTAGAGCCTTACAAATACAGAGGTGGATGCTAGCCACCAACCATTGGACTGAGTGCAGGGTCCCTAATAGAGGAGTTAGAGAAGAGACTGAAGGAGTTGAAAGGGTTTGCAACCCCATAGGAAGAACAACAATATCAGCCAATCAGAACCCCCCAGAACTATCAACCAAGGAGTACACATGGCTCCAGCTGTATATGTAGCAGAGGATGGCCTTGTCATGCATCAATGGGAAGAGAGGTCTTTGGTCCTATGAAGGCTCGGTAGATGCCCCAGTGTAGGGGAATCTAGAGCGGGGAAGTGGGAGTGGGTGGGTGGGTGGGTGGAGGAATGCCCTCATAGAAGCTGGGGGAGGGAGGATCAGATAGGGTGTTTCTGGGAGGGAGGGAAACCGGGAAAGGAGATAACATTTAAAATGTAAATTAAGAAAATGTCCAATAAAAAAAAGAAAAAGAAAATAGAACATGGAATATATGACACCAAAAAAACAAATCCTTTAGACGTAATCAATATTGTCATGCTATAAAACTTTTATGCCTTTTCATCTCTTCTGCCGCTAGAATTAATCTTTCTCTAGATAATACTGTTGTTCCCAAGTTTTTAAGATAAATCCAATTGAAAATACGATAATGTAATCTCTCTCTTCTTTCTTGAACAAAGGACACTGGGCCCCAAACCTGGCAAGACTTCATTATTCTGGATCAGTCAATGCCTGGAGTACCAAGGAGCCCTTTTCTTGGATCAAGGTCAGAAAACTTTGAGAAATGTACCAACATTCACTAAGTTCAAAATATTATCATTCTGCAGTCTTTTCCATAGAATATCATTTAATATATGAGGAAACTATAGAATAGAATGACTAAGTTTGTTCAAAAATATTCATAAATTAGTCATTTAGAATACAATTTAATATGCAGATCCATCCCATTTCTTTCTACTTGGAATCTAACATCAGAATGATTTCTATAAATTTGAATTTACTAATTTCATATTAGTGGTGGTTTGTATAGATTTGACCCCCATAGATTTGTGTGTTTGTATGCTTGGCCATAGGGAGTGACACTATTAGGACGTGTGGCCTTATTAAAGGAGGTGTGGTCTTGTTGGAGGAGTTGAGTCACTGTGGGGGTGGGCTTTGAGGACTCCTATGCTCAGGCTCCACCCCAATACAGAAGATAGTCTCCTCCTGGCTGCCTTTGGATCAAGGTGTAGAACTCTCAGCTCCTTCATTACCATGTCTGCCTGGACACTGTCATGCTTCCTGCCATGATTTTAATGTACTGAACCTCTGAACTGTACGACAACCTCAGTTAACTATTGTTCTTTATAAGAGTTGCCTTGGTTGGGGTGCCTCTTCACAGCAATGGAAACCTAAGACACTATTTTCAAGACCATGTATTTTCTATGATGAGATATCTCCAACTGAGCAGGTGCCCCTGAGTCCTCTAATGTTCATC
>JADRCD010104764.1:0-12465 GCA_019843815.1 Montemys delectorum | reverse complement strand
ACCTGTATCATTCCTTCTCAAATCCTCAATGGTACAGAATAAAGAAAGATATTTTCATGTGTAAGTGAAGAAGCACGTAATGAAAATCATGTTTTACTTTGAACCCTAAAAGTGAACACACTTTGTTAAAAGCTATCACCTAGCAGGCTCCCCAAAGCTCCAGACTTCAGGCAGTGGTCTCCAGATTGGGTCTCCTGACAACCATGCTGATTCCTCTAAGTCCTGGTCCATCAAGCCATCTTACATAGACCCCCCAACCTCTAAGAAAGCTATTGTGGATACAAGCTACAGGCTTGTACTTGCAGACAAAGACTTTAGTTTGCCACAGTCACAAGTGGCCCTTATACCTGTAGGCTAACACCTGCAGGGTCACCCTCCATGCTAGCACAGGCAGTCACGCTCTAGAAGATTAGTGTTCAGGTGTGTCCCACTAATTTTTAGTGCTGGGCATCTCCCAACAGACCTACCAGCATCACTCTTGTCTAAACAGTACCCAGGCTGGCCCCTAGAGCTCCAAGACCTAGACTAAGCCCTTATTTACTTATTCAGTCCTCAGGAACTGAAATCCCTAGATTTTAGGCTGGTCAGTGCAAGTACAAGATCCAGGACTATCTTTGTAGACCCAGGCTCTAGGTCCATCCCCAAGTAACTGAGCAGTAGTAATTCTACTGGATTCAGGACAATCCTGAGAACTTGGACATGCCCATTAGCTGACCTAAGCAGAAAAGCCTGTGCAGGGACATGAGCAGTGAGCCTCTTGGAGGATCACATCATGTGGCCTGTCACAAATTTTTGGGCAGGCAATCCTTTAGGGGCAAAGTGACATTACTGAGGGAAAATTTATTGAAGAAGAAACAGTCATTCCCGATCTGGGAGCTTCTCTCACTCTTAGGAGTTGTCACTTTTCCTTAATAAAACTATGTTTACTCCACTATATTTTTTTTCTTTAAAATAGTACTGCTAAGACTTGCTGTCTTTAATTTATTTCTTCAAACGAGATTTGTTCTGTTTTTGTTTATCAAATATCATGATATGCTCAGGTTCAAAATCTTAGCTATTTTCTCCACTGATTCCTAACAATTCTGACTTATGATATTTTCCCCATCTACATCTTCCTTTGAATTCTACACAATATTTTAGCTAATTCCCTTTGTATATTTCAGCATGATTTAGCTTTACTAATACTATGCTTAGCTTCATGTTACACATTCTAAAGAAAAACGATTAATATAATTGAGGATCTTTTTGTGTTAAACCCTTGGACCTAAACACAAATATATACAGTAAATAGTACTTTGTACATTCTGAGTTAGGAAACCAGGAGCAAGTGAAACTGAAATAAACTGCCATGTTTTCTTTGGTAGAGCTTGTACATAAGCCTTTGTTTTACCTTGACTCTTTCCATTATATATACATAACTGTTAGACATGTTGGAAATGACTAGTTCCTAACTCCAAGGAGAATACAATTTAAGGTAGAGAAGGTGTGTATGGACAAACTATAATCCCCAGACCAAAATGTTTCAGGTGATAAAAGATGTAAGAAGGTATAGTTTATCTTTCTGAGGGAACTGGGATTAAACTTATCTATAGATAACAAGCTTTGTCTATGCTTTAAAATACATGTAAACAGTGGAATTTCACTAAGCTATAAATAAAAATGAGATCATGACATCTACAGGAAAATGGATGGAGTGAAAATCATACTAGGTGAAATAAGCAAGATTCTAAATGAAAAATGTTATGTTTTCTGGCATATGTGGAATCTAGATTTAAAATTATATGTATGTATGTATACCTGTGTATATGTGTGCATATGCATGCATGTATGTATACAGACCATTAAGTTAAGAGGGAGATCATAATATGAATGAAGAGATCTTAAGGGGTAGGGGGAAAAGACACAGGAAACAGAAGGAGGATTACTTTCCAGGGATGGCAGAGAATCAACCATGGGAATCAGAGGCAAAGAGGAGGGCAATGGGGAAGGGAGACAAAACAGAACAATATACAATTATAGATATACAAGAAAATGCCAAAACAAATTACTTTGTGTGTTAACTATCGATATATATATATTAAAATTCATAAAATACCCCTTTATAGCTAAAGATTAGTGAAAATAATAGAAGTATTCAGGGTAGGCAAGAGTATAAATAATAATGGAAAGCTTAGAATGATATCAAATGACAAGTGACAATAGGGCACTTAATTTTATATTAAATAGAGAGAAACGAGTAACTCAACATGGATATCTCTAGACAGGAACAATAAACCCATGGATATCTCAATTAGTTGTAGATGTCAGTTGTAGGTATGAGGCTTGAACCAGAAGTGGCTATAGATAGATAAAGAAAAGTTTCATCTCGCAGAAGCAAAGAGCATTAAAGGCTGAGCTTAGAATTTGCTATCAATGTAGAAGACATTTCGATCTATTACAGTTAAGTGTAAGTAATCCTATTCCTGGGAAGAAGTGGAGATTCAACCTTACCATCTACAGTTACATCACCGGAAAATTCTCTTTATTCGTATATCATGCAAGTGTTGAAGTCCTGGGTTTAGTGTATAAAGTTGAAATACAAAAAAAAAAAAAAAAGAGAAATTATAAAAGAAGATGAGTGATGGTCCAATCTTGAAGTATTACTTAATATACCATGTCTTTATTATACTCACAAAGCAAATATACCCCAGAAAAATTTGTACAGCCCTGTTTTTATAGCAGTAGTCACACTAGTCAAGTTATATAATTTGTCATGATGCCCATCAACAGATAAATTGATAATGTAAATATAATATTTATACACAATAAAGAGATTCATTCATACACAAGAGTAAAATTTGTCCATTGCAAGAAAATGAATTGGATATGGTAAGTAAAATTAACTAGACTCTGAAAAAAATATTATGTTTTTCTTCTATGCATAATCCAGATTAAACATAAGTAAATACATATGTTATATATCGGATTTTTTGTTTTGCTTATTTTGTTTGTCGAGACAGAGTTTCTCTGTGTAGCTTTGGCTACCCTGGAACTTGCTCTGTAGATCAGTCTGGCCTTGAACTCTCAGAGATCTACCTGCCTCTCTCCCCTAAGTGCTAGGTTCAAAGTTATGTACTACCACTACCCAGTTATATATCTAATTTTTTTATTAAAGACCCATGTAAAATCATTATTTTTCCTCTATTTAATATAGAACTAAATCAACTGCCCTAATGAATCTTATCATTATTTGTTCCAGTCTAAGCTTTCCATTATTATTTATATACTTGCCTTACATGAACTACTTTTATTCCATAAATCTTCGTTAACATGATATATTTAACTATTTATATAGATAGATGACATGAAAGCCAGACCATGTAAAGGAAAGAAGGGGTCTAAAGGGGGATAACAAGAAGAGAATAAAAGAGATTAATGGAGGAAAGAACCACAAATATTAAATATATATTTGGCAGAAAGAAAGGTAGAAAGAGAAAAGAAGAGCTAAGGGTCAAGGGAGGAGAAGATGAGGGAAGTATGCATAAATCACAATGGTATGTTTGTATTAAGATGCCATAAAGAGATCCATTATTTTGTATTGTAACTAAAAAAAATACCAATATCAATGAAAAGTCAAACAAAAATATACTTAGTGTATACGTTATCTAAATAGCAAGTTGTCTTAATCAATTCAAATATAATTGAATCTCAAATTTTCTGGAACGCCTTCTCATGCATCATTATTGCTATTCAGGGCTTCGGGGTTGGGGATGGGACTCATCTGGCAGAGTGTATAATGTCTTGGGTTCAATCCCAAGCACTGCATAAACTGGAAATGGAGGTGAATACCTATAATCCTAGTATTCTGGAAGTAGAGAGATATTAAGAAATAGCACTAAATCCCATACCTAGAATTTCTGATTCAGTAGTTCTGGGGTGGAGCTCACACTACAAACTCCTCCCAAATTCTGCAGCACTGCCAATGGTGCTGGTACAGGAACAATACGTTGAATACTTCTTAGAGCTTCCACCGGATCTACTTTGATTTTCTAACATGCAATAAGTATAAATCACCTTTTGTCTAGTATAAAATTCTTTCAATATTTACAATTATTATGTTTTTTCTTTTCCTTTCTCTTTACTTCTTTTGTGAATTGCAGTTATTTTATATGGTGTGTAACTTAACCACAACATCCTTAACGATGTCATAATAATGACTAGTAAAAGGGACCATCCTTTCGCTGTTGTTTTTGTGTTGAGAGGGTGTCTCATTATGTAACTCAGGCTGGCCTTGACTTTATATCCTCAGCCTCCTACTTGCTATCATTACACGAGAGACCATTGCACTCTGCTCCATCTTTTTTTGTTTTTAATTCTGAAACATATAAAATTTAGGATTGCAACCATTTCGTATGTATGTTTTAACCATGTAGTGTTATGCATACTTAAATCCTTATTTTGAATACACATCTTTTTCTGTTAACGTAGCCCAAGAAAACATCACACCATATTGCTGACTCATGCTTTAGCTGATTTCTGACAAACACATGGTTTTATTCCACCTGACTAAACTGTACTCCTGTTTTTTTTTTTTTTTTTCCTTCTTCTCGAGACAGGGTTTCTCTGTATATCCCTGGCTGTCCTGGAACTCACTCTGTAGGCCAGGCTGACCTCAAACTCAGAAATCCATCTGCCTCTGCCTCCCAAGTGCTGGGATTAAAGGCGTGTGCCACCACTGCCCTAAACTGTACTCCTTAAGAACACAACTATATGGACAGAAATGTTTCTGGACTCCAAAACAGATCTAATATGTATTTATATTCCATTTATATTTTGTCTTGCTATATTCAACTAATCGCTTCAGCCTTCCAAGATCTCTTTTGGGCTGGTGAGATGGTACAGTAGGTAATAGTGCTTGCTGCCAAGTCTAAAGATTCCCAGAAAACTTGTATGGTGGGAGGACAGAACTTATTTTATTGGTTGTTCTCTGACTGCCACATTCATGCTGTGACATACGTCAACATGCACCATCTTCCTCCAAATTAAAAACAATGTTTTTAAGCCTTAATTTTATTATCAGGAGTATTGTAGAAGTTTGATTGCTATTGAGACCAAATTTATTGCTTCTTAGGGACCATTCTATGCAATACAGCCCCCCTCCCCATTCATCATGAATGTGAATGTATCTATTCAAAAGTGAAATGTGAGGCTTGGACAGATTAGTGATCTTCTCAAAGTCATTCATCTATTATGGTTTAGAGCCAGGATTCAAATCTAATTCTGCCCAAGAGTCCCCTGAGAGGTTCTTAAAAAGGTTGCAATGTGATTGCAATCCCATAGGAAGAACAACCAACATCAACCAACCAGACCCCTCCAGAGCTCCCAGGAACTCAACTACCAACCAAAGAGTACACATGGAGGGACTCATGGCTCCAGCCACATATGTAGCAAAGGATGACCTAGTCGATCATCAATGGGAGAAGAGGCCCTTGGTCCTGTGGAGGCTTGATGGATGCCCCATTGTAGGGGATTCGAGAGTAGGGAGGCAGGAGTGGGTGTGTGGGTGTGTGAACACCCTCATAGAAGCTGGGGGAGGGGAGATGGGATAGGGAGTTTGCAGAGGGGAAACCGGGAAAGAGGCTAACATTTGAAATGTAAATAAATAAAATAATCAATAAAAAAGGCTGCAGTATTGAATGGTAGACTACTTCTTTAGGCTGGACATTTGTAAGAAACAAGACTGACTTGAAAGAAAAGCTAGTTTGGCTGAGGCTACTGGCATCTGATAGCTGCTGGGAGAGGGAGAGTCAATTTGCTTGATGTGACCCAAGTGACTAGCACTGCCTAGAAGAAAAGACTTCCTTTCAAAGAACTAGTTCCCAGAGAACTCTTGCACCCTTAAACTGAAGTGTTTGTCAAAGAACTGAGATTTAGGAACCAAGGCATAGCTGAAGAAACCTGAGGGATGCATATCTTCCTTTCTTTCCCTTTTTATACTCTTCCCATTTTCCTCTTCCTTATTAATATGGAAAGCAAACATTGTTTTGGTTGGTGGGCAAATATGAACTTAAAAGGCTACCTAATCTCAAAAGAAATGAGTTGTAAAAAGCATCAGACAGAGCAGGGCTGGAGAAATGGTTCATTGGTTAAAAGCACTGTCTGCTCTTCCAGAGTTCCTGAGTTCAATTCTCAGTACCCACATGGTGGTTCACCACCATCTATCTATAAAGGGCTCTGATGCCCTCCTCTAGGATGTACATGTACATGCAGCAGAGCACTCATACATAAAAAAAACCCAAAATTAAACAAAAAGTAATACAAACAAACAAACAAACAAAAAGCATCCAACCAAGAGAAACAGCCGATTTCATTCTGCTACTATGCAGTTAGTTGATTACAAAGGTTAAAGTTTCAGATTTAGATTGTGGAAGCTTATTTTGTACTCTATAAACTTGTTTTGATAGCAGGATTTCAGTGATACTTTCTTGCAAATTTAGAAGGATTATTTGAAGTGAAACAGTAGTTTTGTGACAAATTATAAACAGTATTGCATAAAAGAGTTCATTCAGTGTAATGTATCTATGCTTAAGTGTGGCTTCAGTCTTTGATTGGAGAATGGATCAATACTATTTTCCTATCAATAAAAATGCTTTAGTGAGGCCTGGTAGCACATGCCTTTAATCCCAGCCCTGAAGAGGCAGGCAAATCTCTGGGCATTTGAGATGAACCTGATCTACAGAGAGGGTTCTAGGCCAACCAGAGGAGCGTAGTGAGACCCCATCTTAAAAAGATGTTTTACTGTTTTATTTCCTTCTTACATGGAAGGTTTATGTAACTTGAGAAAATAAAACTTTCATGATAATTTGCAATGAGGTTAGGGACTTTGATCTGTAGTGCTAGGTGACAGGAAAAAGATGAAAATGTCGTATTAGTAAAAAGACTTAGAACCTTGAGTAAATCATTTAACTATTCTAAACTATTTTCCATCACACAATATGGAAATATAATGTATAATTTTTAAGTCCCAGAATCTGAAAAACATAAAAAGATATGTACTTCAAAATGTTCAACACATGCTACATACTAAATAAATGTATGATTATTTTCTCATCTAGAAGCTTTAAAATTTTTATTTACTAGTAGACAAAATTACCCTAGTTCAGTTAAGTGTTATTTAAGAGATCATGTATTTCATAATTTTCAACCTTGACACTATAGTCACTTTGGGTCACATAACATTGTAGAAAGGCTATCTCCTATGCACTGCAGGTATTTAGCAGTACCTTTGGCTTCTGACCAGTAAGCTAAGAGTAGCATTCTCTAGTATGAAAACCAAATATATCTGAAAACATTGCCAACTGTTCTTTGTGGGCTAAAAGCACCTATACTTTAGAACCAATCCAACCTATATCTTTACTTCATAAAAGAAACAGGTGGGGATCATAGAAGAAATAAAGGATTGGGAGAGCTAAAATTTTAAACTCGTGATTGTAAATTTGTGTGGATTTGGTTCAAAAACAATTGCAGCACTCTAGGGAAAGAATCATAATAGCAGAGAAATGCTCTTAGGTGATTTATAATTATGAATATTAATATTGTCAATATTCTATACTTAGGATTTAGTGGAATTCCCCATATTGACTCAAATATTCATTCAGTATACATCATAATATATGCTTTAATGAAATAAAATTAATTCATTCCACAAAAACTTATTTTTTCTGTTGGATCGTGCCTTTTGCAAACAGCTAAACTGTCATCTTAGAGTAAAATAACTACCATCTGAATCAAAAAATAATGCAACTGTATGTGAAAGCTAGGTGATCATATTTGAATCTTTCTCTGCATACTAAACACCAGGAAATTTAAGATGAAATACATTTTTGTAACAAAAGGTTAACACTTACAGAAGAAGTCAAAAAAGAATAATGGTTTTGCTTCAATTTCACTTCTGGAATTATAAACCATAGAGTATTTCTGAAGAAAGGAGATGGGAGGTTATCATATGTCTTCAGTTGTGGGAATGAGAATTTTCTTTGTTTACAGTAATGAAATGTTCTTTGGTTACTCTGATATATTTAAACTTACACAAACTAGCTGATTCTAAATATAATAGGCTATATCTAATAAAATAAATCTTATATTTCTCAAATGAATATTTGATTTTGTTGTACAAAAAATCAAATATTTTATCCTTATGATAACCCAAATGTTTATAAAATCACTTAATATTAGCTATTTTAGTGCTTGCTGAATTGTGAATTTTGGAGTCTAAATGATCTTGATATAAAGAAATACAGCATTGTAAAGAGTGTATATATTCTGCTTTAATAGTGACAAAGTAGAGAAAAATCCCAAAAGAGTGAATTGCAGTACTATATACACAAATCTCATTGTTATTCACAGAAAATCTGTGAAATATTAATTTTGCTTTTTCGAAGAACATACGTGCTATATTTTCTGTGAATAGACTTTTAGAGATAATCTTACTCAAACATTCTTCATTAATTAGGATTTTCGGTAAGAATTGATTGACTTTTGTATTCCTTTAATAGCATCATAATCATAGAGAAAAAACATCAGCAGAGCATAGTTCTGGGGTAAAAGAAAATGAAGAGCTGTGTTAAACTTGCCACACCATTTTTAACACTCTTTTCTCTCTAGTGTCACATTCCATTTGAAGAATACTTAGAAATTTAAACTTTACTAGTAATGTGGATATGTATATGTCAGCATGACAAATGCTCCTAACTCTAGTGATATTTTGCATCCTTAGTTTTAAGGTGATTAAAATAGCTTCTGGCTTATGAGTTTGACAGGTTCTTGCAATTTTGTATAGGTCATCACAGTCACTGCAGTTGTTTCCATGGTACCTCAACAATAACAAAATAAAACAGAATTAAAATGATTGGGAATATTGTATTGATGATGAATATCTGTGCTGTCTTTATGCATATTGAGTATTTGACCATTGCAACAATAAGTGTTTGTGGCTAGGGAGCTCAGGAGTCATGCTTTTAAAGCCAGAAGTATAGCTAAGGCCCTGTATAATTTTAATTTTCATGATCCCATGACAGCTGCTTTATATCAGAGAGTCACTACATATATGCTACTCATTCTCACAGTTTAATATATGTGAATGAATGTGAAAGACTGTTTCAGATGGAAAATATTAAAGCTCTATCTTAGCATATATGAAATATATAGGTAGGCTAAGAATATGGTTAGTGATTATTTTTACATACTGATAAAATTCAGGGGACCCAAACACCAACAAATGACCATTCATTACACTCTAGATATTTCCAATGGGCTAAATGTAGAAGCAGATTTTTAATCCTGTTAACTGATTATTTTGGCAGACACCAGTATTAGACTCATAATATAATGTGCTTTGGTGTGTCTACAGTACCTATGATACCACAGGAGTAGATTCATAAGAAACACTGAGTGATACTGCTAGGTCAGGAGTCTGACCAGTTATATTCAAAACTATACTTTTCCCATTCTTTTATTTGTGTTATAATTTTACTTTCAATACTACCAAGCTTTTTCTTTCTTTCTTTTTTTTTTTTTTAAATTAGGCATCTGTGTACAGTAGTGTATGTGTATGTGCATGTGGAGGCCACCTTTTGTGTCTTCCTCAGGAATGCCACCTATGTCCTTTGAGACATGGCCTTTCACTGACCTGGCGCTCACCAGTTAGGATAGACTGGCTGGCTAGTGAGCCTCAGTAGTCCTGCATCTGCCTCTCCAATGCTGGGATCACAAGTATGCACTTCCATACATGGTTTTACATGGGTTCTAAGAGATACGACTCAAATCCTTATGCTTCTGAAGCAAACACTTACCAAATTAGCTATGTCCACAGACAATTACTGAGTTCTTTGCCTAGCTGTTTGAGACCTAGTTTTATTATTTTTACTTGTTTTTTGTATGTATGTGCATAAATGTGTGCCATGTGCATGCATTAATAGGCATCAGATCCTCTGGAACTGGAGTAACAGATAGTAATAAGCTTCCTGATGTGGGTGCTGGGAACTGAACTTGGGTCCTATGGAAGAATAGTAACCATTAAGTTCTTAACCATTAAGTTATCTGCCCAAGCCCATTATAGATATTTCTAATTCATTTGTAGGGTCTTGGCACTAGCCAGAATGGTTCACACACACTGGCATTCAGTGATTACCCAGTAAGTGAAGTAAAGACAATTAACTAGGTTTTCTGTTGGAGGACTTAGTGACATATGACCCCAAGTTTTACTGAACAATAGGGAGTTTTGTAACTGCTATGAGAAAGGTAATTGCCATGGGAAACATTTAACAACCAAACTGAAGTCTACAATGTTTTCCAATCTAAAATACAGACTCAGAATTTTTTAAAGGGAGAAGTACATATGCAAGGAAGGTTAACTACAGATATATGTAGCATCACTCCTGGATCAGAATTCATTTTGTCATAAATAATTTTGAAAAAACTTCACTTAATGAATATGGAGTGTCCTAAAAAGCCAGTCAACTCCCCTTATTCTTTGTGTGTGTGTGTCTTTTTGCATATTATTTGCTTGGCATTTCTGTTGCTTGTCTTAAGTTTGTTGTTCGATATTCCAGAAGCATTTCTAGACAATGTTTAACATTCCCTATATGACAATTTTTATGTCTACTGCCATCTGCTCATCTTTGTCAGTGTTGGCTACAAACTGTAAATGGGCCAGCAAATGCTTTTTCAAACCACTTTTCACGATTTCATCAGGAGTGATCTTGTAATAATGGTGACCCTGACAACAGTCTGATGTATTTCAGAGTCATATCTTAATTAGAATTTAGAAAAATAAAAGTATATGGGCACACAACCAAGCAAGACTTTTTTCCTTGCCTTTTGTACATTATAGCTAGAAAAATAGTGTTTTATAAACAAAATTCTGAGGCCTCATAGTGTTTTGAATATTACAATGTGTTAAACATCTACCATTTCGCTGGGCGGTGGTGGCGCACGCCTTTAATCCCAGCACTTGGGAGGCAGAGGCAGGCGGATTTCTGAGTTCGAGGCCAGCCTGGTCTACAGAGTGAGTTCCAGGACAGCTAGTGCTACACAGAGAAACCCTGTCTCAAAAATACAAAAAAAACCAAAAAACAAAAAACCCAAAAAACCCAAAAACAAACAAACAAAAAAAACCATCTACCATTTCTAAGTGAAAATGTAAGGGGTTTTTAGTTTGGACTTCAGAGTTAATGAAGAATACTTAACTACAATGAAAGGATAGACAATCTGAGATTACAATTATATTTCTTTTTTCATATCCTAGTAAAGTTTCTTAATAGTATTTCAACACAGATTTCACTACTCAGTGAGTGTCAAGTGGTAATTACCATCAAGGTTTCTTATGATTTATGAATTATTACTTTTATATATAGCCACCAAAGCCCACTAAAAGAAATAACAATGTAAACTCTCAAAATCATCAACCATATTTTCAGGTCAGAGATTAATCTCAGAGTTTGTCTTCTCCAAATCCCTTGCTTCAGACTGTGAAGCCCAAATCAAGGAAATCTGGGGACCACTTCAGGATCACAAAGTCTAGTAGTTTTATGAACATCATAATCTGTATTTACTGTACCAGACTCCAGATATTGTTTTGACTTTATTAAATTATGTTTTTGTCTTCATTTTGTGTGAGTACCCATGTGTCACAGTGTGAGTGTGTGTGTGTGTGTGTGTGTGTGTGTGTGTGTGTGTGTGTGTAGTCAGAAGACAAGTTGCAGGAGTTAGTTCTGAAGCTTGGCACAGGCTCCTTTTCCCTCTGTGCCATCATGCAGGCCCCTGAAATTCTCTCCCTTATAATGCTTTTATTATTTATACATATTCAAAGACACTGTAACCAAAGCAGTTACACAGTGAGGTCAAAAGCCATCTTTCTATGAAAAACTGTTTCTAAACTTTACCAGAGCCAAAACTGTTCAATGCCTACAAAAACCACTCTCACCTACTTGCTGGCTATGGACAAAGTTGGTTATACAAGTTAAAGCAAGGAGTGGTGGCACAAACCTGTAGTCCCAGCACTCAGGAAGAGGAGGCTGGAGGATCAATTCACAGTGAGTTTGAGGCAAGTGTGAGGTGCATGGGACCATGTTTCAAAATGAACAAAAAAATAAGTAAAATAAAATAAAAAGGAAAAAAAAACACCACAAAGTCCCCTTGAAAATGTAAAAGCCCAGGGGTTTTCAAACAATGGTATAATTCATGGCTGATTGAAGGCATTTCTCCTACAAAGGCTGTCTTCAGTTAGACTGTTAATAAAGCATGATTACAGTGGATTCCCAACTGCTGTTATTTAGTAGATGGCATTCATAGAATGTGCCCATTGCAAATATTAGAGGGGATTTTTAAAAACTGTTTTGCCATTCCACCAAAGTGAAAGATGTGAAATATTATGGAATTGCTCACAAGGGTATATAATTTAGAAATCAGAAGACATGATTTTTTTTA
>JADRCD010104750.1:0-22456 GCA_019843815.1 Montemys delectorum | reverse complement strand
GGAATGCTAGGGGCAGATGAGGGAGAGGGTGGGTTGGTGTGCAGGGGAAAGTGGAAGGGAACGTTTTTCTTTCTTTTCTTTCTTTCTTTTTTTTTCCCCAGAGGGGAAACCAAGATAGGAGATACCATTTGGTTATGGTTTCCGTTTTGATAGTTTTTTCATAGGGGTAGCCAGGAGAGGAGATATCATTTCAAATGTAAATAAAGACAATAGTTAATAAAAAAAAAAAGACTCTGAATCAAAACAACTCTGAGATTCCACCTCACACCAGTCAGATTGGCTAGGATAAAAGACTCAGGTGACAGCAGATGCTGGAGAGGTTGTGGAGAAAGAGGAACACTACTTCATTGCTGGTGGGATTGCAACCTGGTACAACCACTCTGGAAATCAGTGTGGCGGTTCCTCCGGAAATTGGACATAGTTCTACCAGAGGACCCAGCCATACCACTCCTGGGCATATACCCACAAGATGCTCCATCATGTAATAAGGACACATGCTCCACCATGTTCATAGCAGCCTTATTTATAATAGCCAGAAACTGGAAACAACCCAGATGTCCCTCATCAGAGGAATGGATACAGAAAGTGTGGTACATCTACAATGGAGTGGAGTGTACAATGTGGTACAGTACAATGGAGTACTACTCAGCTATTAAAAACAATGAATTTATGAAATTCTTAGGGAAATGGATGGATCTGGAGAGTATCATCCTGAGTGAGGTAACCCAATCACAAAGGATCACACATGGTATGCATTCTCTGATAAGTGGTTATTAGCCCAGAAGTTTGGAATACAGGAAGAACGACCCACAAACCACAAGAAACTTAAGAAGAAGGAAGACCAAAAGGTGGACATTTCATTCCTTCTTAAAAAAGGGAATCAAACACCCACAGAAGGAGTGGCAGAGATTAACTATGGAGCAGAGACTGAAGGAAGGACAAGCATATAGCTATCTTCTGAGAGGCTCTGACAATACCTGACTAATACAGATGTAGAGGCTCACAACCATTCAGTGAACTGAGTACACTGTCCCCAATGAAGGAATTAGAGAAAGGTTCTATGGAGCTGAAGGGTTTGCAGCCCCTTAGGACAAACAACAATTGCTAACTAGTACCCTCAAAGCTCCCAGGGACCCAACCACAAATCAAGGACTATACAGGGTGGGACTGAATGTTCTGGCAGCATGTGTATAGTAGAGGATTGCAAATTCGATCATCAATAGGAGGAAAGGACCTCAGCCTTGTGAAGGTTTTGTGCCCCAGTGTAGGGGAATGCCAGGGCCAATAAGTGGGAGAGGGTGGGGTGGCAGGCATGGGGGGGGCAAAAGGGGTTTGTTCTTGTCGTTTTTGTTTGTTTGTTTGTTTGTTTTTTGGAGGGGAACCTGGGAAAGGGAAAATTTACATGTAAATAAAGAAAATATCTAATAAAAAAAAAAGACTCTCTAACAAGTACTTGTGAGAGTGGAGTTCCAGGTGAGTCATCTTGTGAACTGGTCTCAGTTGATGGGACTGGGTGGTGGCACAGCTGAAAAAAAAATCTAATTAAACAAATAAAGAAAATATCTAGTAAAAAAGAATCAAAATATTTTTTTAAAAAAAAGCTTAACAAATAATTTTAAAAATGACATAAAATGTTTATTTTCCCAAATCTCTTTAAAGGTAAACAATTGTCTCATAAATAAAAATACCAGAGTTATAATCAACAATTCCAAGCCTATACAGCCACAAAAGATGTCTTTGCTTTGCAAATGATTTTCACAGAATATGGAATCTACATTCAAATGTGTTCTGACCGGTTTCAATTAAAAATCACTCTAATTTAACACATGCTCAGAACACTGAGAATTGCTTACTAAAGCACCCAGATTGATAGACATTACTCCAAAGCTCATTTTTTTTAATTTAAAATAAGTTTAGCCATTAGTGCACCATAAGGAAATCCTGAACAGCTATGAGAGGAAATTGTTTACCAGCAAAGCTAACAGGAGTGCGTTTATAAACTACATTTAGTCACTGGTACCAACCCTCCAGAAAGTATTTCATTGAAACAAAAAGAGAGATGTGAGCATGCTGTTGATAATTCTTCACGAGGCTGCCCGACACAGCACTAACATACTGCACAGGAAATAAAATGTGATTTTGATTGAACTTGGAGTAGAGTGTGTTCTAATTACAGAAAAGTTACTGCTGCTCTCAAGCAATCAAATAAACTATTCGGCAGAGTGCAGAGCTTATGGTGTTGACATAACTACAGCATGATTAAACCACTCGGTTATCTTTTTCGAAGATAGAAGTGCTTTGTATAAAAGCACTATTTTGGGTCCTGAAAGTTAGATGATTTGTGTATATTTTAGATACTTAGAACTGTCTATCAATATTTCTTTTCCAACATAAACAAATAAAACCCTTCCAAGGAATGGGATACAGTGTTATCTTTAGTCCATGGTAAGCACTTTTATGTCCACTATGAATCCCCAACCCTTTAGTAGTTGGAGTGTATCAGATCCCTGTGATTAGATCTGACCAATGCATTTAAGCAAGTATGATGAATATGCTACTTACAAACAAAGCTTTGGGAGGCCATGAGTGACTCCTGCTCTACTATGCTACAGCAGACATGGAGTCCCCCATAACTAAAAGCATCTTACTTTGATTATTTATTCTTCAAGTAAGACACATGAGGTTTATCCCCTTCACATGTTTGCAAGTGTGCTATATGATATTTCAAGCCAAAGGTATGATATTGTACAGCAAATATCTAGAACCTATTCTCTCAACCTATTTTATCTTTCATGGATCAAACTTTATATCTATCAATGGGCAAAAGCTTATGCCCCTCTGGCCCATATTTTTAGTTCGCCATTGCATTCATATTTGCATGTGTAAGCTTGACTGTTTTAGATGCCTGTTAGAGGAATCCTGCATTATTTCCTTTGGTAACTTTGGTTTTACTTAAAAGGGGTCTCCAGATTCATCCATGCAGTCAAACATATAAGCATTTCATACATTATATTTCTAGGATGAATAATATCCAATTGCCTATGTACACCAGATTAAAACATCTATCCACAATTAGGTTTATGTCCTCCAGACTTAGCACCTAAAAATAAAGCTGATATGAATAGGGGAGTGTAGGAATCTAATGAATCTTCTTTTATGTTCATGCAGAACTGAGATAGCCAAATAACACGAAAGTTCTACTTCTAAGTTTCCCGTAAGAGCATGTGAGCAGCTGTATCATGTTCTTTCTGCATCTTATATTCCCTCCAATAGTTTACAATGGTTCATGGTCTTCACATCCCTACAAACACACCACGTGCATGGTGAATGTTTTTACCATGTCATTGCACTTCTTTGTTGGGCTCATTAGTAGTACTTCTCCTATTTTAGAACTTTAGAATTTATAACATATCTTAAATTACTGCAGTTTACCACCCACGGGGAGCTTATACTATCTCATATACAGTCTAACCATACACAGAATGTTCCACTTTTGGCAATCTTGGCCTTGTTAATTGTGTTGGTCCTATGCTTTACTTGTTAAGAACCCTACTTCATGTTATCATTTTTCATAAGCAGCCAATTATCCTTGAAAAGTATTTATGTAAGAAAAACACTCTTCAATGTTTGACCATATAACTTTTATTCCTCAATCCTGTTTATAATCTTTTATTTCCTTCAGTTGTCATTTTTTTCTTCAGATCAAAGACCTGTTCTAGTTTCACTGTATTGGTGTCACAAAAAGCACTTTGATCAAAACAACTTAGAAAGGAAAGAAGTTATTTTAGATTACATATCCTGGTCACAGTGCATCATTGAGGGAAGTCGGGCAGAAGCTCAGTCAAGATTGCAGCAGAAACTATAGAAGATTGTTACTGACTGGCTCTGTCCTTGGCTCCCCTAGCTTTTCTATACAACCCAAGCCACCTTCCTAGGAATGACTCTACCAACGGTGAGCTTAGCTTTCCCACATCAATTTACCAATATGACGATTTCCTAAAGGGACTGGCCTCAGGTCGATCTGATCTGAGCAATTATTTAATTGAAGCTCCCTCTTCCTAGGCTACTTAAGTTGACAATAAAATCTAGCCAACTCCCCTTCTCTTAACATCTTCTGTAAAATTTTATATACACTTTTATTTCTGTTATTTTTTTCAGTCACAGAATTCTAGAATGGCAGATCTGATTTTTTGGGTCTTTTTTTTTTTTCAAGTGGATCAATTTTTTTTTCCGCTGTCTTTTCATTTTTCTAATAAATTATTGTCTCTCATTTTAATTTTTCTTGTTTGAAATATAACCCTATTCCTTTTATAGCTCTTAATATTTTCTTTGTTATTAGTTCTGACTACTTTAGCAACAATATACCTTTGTGTAGATTTCTTGATGATTTCTGCATTTGAGTATGTTGGAACATTTGATTCATAACTTACAGTGTTCATCAAGTTTTGGCCATTCTGTCTTCAAATACTTTTCTTCTTTGCTTTTGTATTCTGGGACCCTAATAGCATAATTCAGGTTGTGTTCAACTGCCTCACTACTCATGGACAATGACATACATGTGATTGTTAACTAGTGTAATCACCCCACATCTACTACATTTTAAGTTTGCTTTTAAATTCTTTGGAGATAATGTCTCCTTGCATAGCTCAGATTGACCTTGACTTCTTTCACCTCAGTCTTCTAGTTGAGATGACAGTAAATATCATCATTTTCAGCAGGTTTAGCTCATTGTGGAATGCATTTTTCCACTTCCTTTAATGTCCAGTAATATTTTAGTAGATGCCAAAGATTATCTTAGTATTACTATAATTATTGCAGAGATTTATATGAAGGCAACACTTATTTGCCAGAATTTTTTTTATACTTTTGATTTTGCATTAACATTGTTAGTTTAATCAGACCAAAGACACTTCAGGATAACTATGGATGTTTTCCAGCACATTTGTCGTTAACATAATAATGTCAAAAATCTCAAAAGGCAGTACAACCCCAATAGAGCTCACCATTTCTCACTGTGATGAATGACTTTTATACCATGGCTTATCAGGTACAGTTTCCCAGCATGGTTGGTAGTTAACAGACACTATCCATGAGCCTTGAACACAGATTCAGTCCCTTCTATTCTTTTCGAATGTTCCCAATTCTCCAATTAAAAGCAACTTCCTTATATGCATTTGTTAATACCATGTAGATTCTCAGATCCCATTCTGAATAGTTATTTAAATCCTCCAGTACTTTATTTTGCAAATGATAGCCAGCATGAGATCACCATACTCTAAGCAACCCCTCAACTCAAGGAGCATACACAGCTCTGCCTGGTTTTCTCCTCTGTACTGTGATCTGGGATTTCTCAGGGTGGTCTGTTGCAAATAATAGGATTTGCACTCTGTTTACAATCAAGAATCATTCATTATCTAGCATTTTCTGATGTTTAGACAGTGAGAGCAATTTTTCTACAGTTTTCCAGTAAGAGAGCTGTTTCATGTTGGAGTCTGTTTCAGATGAAGACGAAACGTGGCCCTTGTTACTTTCCTGGTCAGAAGTAGAAATCCGAATCACTGCAAGCTTTAGATTTGTTACTACAGTATAAGCCACTTCAGGCTGATTAATGTATACCTAGTATACCTTTGTGGTATCTATACCACAAAGTGTCTTTAGAAAAAAATAATTAATGCCCTGTAGTTTCTCAGGGTATAAATTAACTATTATCTTGTTACAAAAAGATAATAGATTTTTCTATTAAAATTTAGAGAGATTATCAAAACCATAATTATTTCATGTGGTAAAAGTTTGAACATTATTGTGGAATTGGTTCTTTTCAGCTCACAATGGGCAGATCTGTTCAAAATTGATGGGCTCAGATCTTGTTCTAAATCTAAATGACAGAAATCTGCTCATTCTTGCACCCAAGCAACTAGTAAAATTCAAATTACCTTCGGTTCAACTGTCAAGCTCAAAGTCCAAGTGTGAAATTCAAGGGAAGACATTCTCACATGTTGGGCAATTATTGTTGAGACTACGGCCAGGGATAGCAGCCAAAGCACCTCCCCTTCCCATGGAGCATGGGCTTTTCCACAGCATGACAGCTTGTGCAAATGTAACCCAAGAGAGAGAAAGCCATATGGAATCTCTATAACATTTTCTAATAATCTGGCATAAAGTCTTACATACTGTTGTTTCTCCTATGGTTTTTTGGTTGGTTGGTTGGTTGGTTGGTTGTCTGGTTGGCTGTTATTCTGTTTTGTTGTTTATTTATTTGGGGTTTTGTTTGTCTATTTGGTTTCATGTGGGTTGGGGTTTTTGAGACAAGGTTTCTGTCTGTAGCCCAGTCTGTCCTGGAACTCGTTCGGTAGACCAGGCTGGCCTCAGACTCAGAGATCTGCCTGCCCCTGCTTCCCAAGTAAGTGCTCATTAAAAGTGTGCACCACTATACTCAGCTACACATTTTGTATTTTTAAGTCATCACAACAACCCTTCCAAAGTGAAGAAAACAAGACACAATCTATATGTTAGAGAAAGGAGTAGCAAAGTTCTAGAAGAAAGTGTAAGGACACTGTCACCATGGCAATTTGGGGAAAATTCAGTCCACCACATTAATACTGATAGTACTAATGATCTTTCAGATACTTAGAAATGCCTGTACTAAAAAGTTGCAGTACAAATACAAATGCTGCCTCCTCTGGGGATGTCTGCCTCTTTTTCCTATCCTAAATGGTTTAAATATGCTTGGACAGAGAGTGGCACTATTTGGATGTGTGTCCTTATTGGAGGACGTGTGTCACTGTGGCCGTAGGCTTTAAGAACCTCATCCTAGCTACCTGGAAGTCAGAATTCTCCTTACAGCCTTCAGATGAAGATGTAGAACTATATCAGCTCCTCCTACACCATGCCTGCCTGGATGCTGCCGTATTCCTGCCTTGAGGATAATGGACTGAACCTCTGAATCTGTAAACCAGTCCCAATTAAATGTTGCCCTTCTAAGAGTTGCCTTGATCATGGTGTCATTTCACAACAATGAAACTCTAAGATAGTGTATTTCTTGATATTTAGAGCCACCTCTTTCACAATACGTAGATTCTCTGTAAGCATGACTTGACTTGCACCTTAGTTGCTCATTCAGTTTCAAGACCATAGCAATAAGTTTGCACAGAACAGACTAACCCCTTCATAGCATGATTGAAAAGTTGGAATCATTCCAACTGAAAACACATGAAGTAAAAGCTGTATGTATTTTCTCAACTAATTCCAATTCATGAGTAAACTTCTAAGTACTAGTAGTTTTCAGTTATAAAATGAAATAGATTATGTCAAAATTGAAAGCATTATTGGGTTGAACTCTAGTTTCTCTTAAGTGTTGAATTAAGATGTAAATTTGTACACAGAAGTTGGGGGGAAATATACATTCAAAAGGTGCCATGATGTTGAGCTCATACAGCTTCCTGGATCCACAGCTCTTGCATTTCATTTTGTCAGACAGCATTCAAAATTAAATGAAGGTTCTATCTTGGAACTGATAAGTTTATGAAGCTACTAAGCTAAGCAGCCAGTGTTTTCCTGGAAAATTATTTCAGGTATAAATCACATCAGGACATTACCCAATTCTTTCAATGGAATACATACAAATCACTGTGGATAAAATAATCATGGCCTTACTTATTATCAACAATTAATTTTATGTCCTCTGTTTTGGACCCTCTAATTCTAATGTCTCAGGGACTAGCCCAATTTTCATCTAAATCAATACAGTACAGTATTTGCATTCATGCTAGAATCTTTCCTTTAAGAATGTCTTGAGCATCCAGTGCAATAGGAAACCAGGATGCCTTATGGAGGGATGCTTTCATTTTACCCTAACCAGGATAAGAAATGGAAACTCTGGAGTGTAAAATGGTTGCTTTTTTAGTTAGAAGTTCACTCCAACTCAAGACAGATCCAGCACCTGTGTGTAGTTAGATCTTTCAGTAAAGTTTCATCTGAAAAGTAGAATTGTTAGCTTTTGGCAAGTACCCTGACCTTTATGAAATGCTGGTTTACAGAACAAGACTGCACCCATAGATTAAAAGACAAACGCATAGACATAGTCTCATAAGCACTCTGTTTGTTTGTTTTTGCATGCAATTATTGAAGTGGCTATAAACTCAAAAGCATCGTTTTCTATAAATTGAAGTCATTCTGGACAGTCCTTTGTTCTCAGACATATACTTTAAGTCTACCATTTAAGACCCCCCATTTTATCATTAAAAGTATTATACATTCTTTCTACAGTAATATGTAAAGTGAGCCTATGGCACTCAATTTTAAAGTTCTATGTGTTTGTGTGTGTGTGTGTGTGTGTGTGTGTGTGTGTGTGTGTTCATATGTATGTGTACATATTCATTCTACAGTTCTTTTTTATCTTTTGAAATTAAAATATAATTACATCATTTTCCCCTTTTATTTTTCTCCTCCAACTCCTCCTGTGTATGCCCCACTCTTCTCTTTCACATTATGACCACTTTTATTGTTATGAAACACACACACATACACTTATGTGTATACATGTGCAAATGTATGTGGATATACGTATAGATGTAATCTCAGTCCATATAATATAACTTTAGTGCATATGATTTCTAAGCATCTATATGTACCAGGCACTTTTATAGACACTGTGAATATTCTTTTATTCCTTTATGAGCATCTCCTGGAGAAATATATCTTTTGTATTGATAAACTCACAGCAAATAATTATAGAGAGATTGGATCCCTCTCTATGATTGGAAGAGATCAATAAGACACTGTTTCAGGATTGCAGGCTAGGAGACAACTAATTGTCCTTTCTTGGAACTTCACTGTGGAAGCTTACATTTGAACAGATATAGAATATCAATGTCCTTATAAATGTGGGTAGGGGTATCTGATCCAGTAAAGTGATTTGGAATCTAATTTCTATCTCCAGAACCTGTGTTAAAATGTTGGCTGGGATGATTTGGACTTATTCTCCCAGCACTAGGGAAGGAAAGGTAGGTGGATCTGTGAAGATCATTTGTCAAACACATTAGTCTAATTGTTGAGTTCCAGGCTACTGAGAAATTTTTTCTCCAAAAAGAAAGAAAGAAAAGAAGAAAAAAAGAAAGAAACAAAGAAAGAAACAAAGAAAGAAACAAAGAAAGAGAGGAGGAATTAATTGACTCTAGGTGTGGTGGGGTGGTTTGAATATGCTTGGCCCAGGGAGTGACACTATTAGAAGGTGTGGCCTTTTAGAGTAGGTGTGGTCTTGCTGGAGGAAGTATGTCACTGTCTGGGTGGGCAATGAGACCCTCCTCCTAACCATGTGAGCGACAGTTTTCTCCTAGCAGCCTTCAGATGAAGATGTAGAACTCTCAGCTCCTCCTGCATCATGCCTGCCTGGATACTGCCATGTTTCCACCTTGATGAAAATGAACCGAACTTCTGAACTCGTAAGCCAGCCCGAATTATGTCTTGTCCTTGCAAGAGTTTCTTTGGGCATAGTGTCTGTTCACAACTGTAAAACTCTAACTAATACACAAGGTTAAACTCTGTCCCCCACCCAGCAAACAGGTGCACACAGATGCACATAGGTACACACACAATTGTTTTGTCAATGAACTAGAAACAAATTACTTAACGACCACAACCACTCAGTTTCATCAGCTCATGCTTAGAAGATTTTCTGTCTAGTTCATTGCAATCTTTTTCAATCCATGCTCATGATTAGCCTCTTAGACTTACCGTACCTCACTCTTCAGTAATGAGACTCTAGCATAACAGACATTTCCCTTTGTCCCTATTCTAAACATCTTTCAATGTCATTCAGTGCCATTTTCCAGCTAGGAACTTTTTGATAACATTACATGTGGGTATTTTTTTGTATGCTATGTAATATTTCAGACTCCTTTCCCCCTTTTCATCTTGTGCATCTTTCTCAAGATTGTTATAATGTGCAGGTTCATCATTCATTGTCTTTAGCATTTATCATCACAAGACTCTACTATTCTTCAGTTTCCTGACAGGCTACTAACGGATGAAGTATTCTACCAAGATGTAAATAAGTAACTCTAGAGAGATGAAGGAAAATCCAGATTAGATCAAAAGGGAAAAAAAATCACCTTTCCTTGTTTGGGATAGGACTACTTTTTAGTTACTCAATAAATAATTCCTGAGTGAAAACTCTTATCATAATTTACAGAATTTAGCCCCAAACAAAAGTTGGGAGGCTAGCAGCTTCTTATTCGAATAATGAATACTTTTCTATCAGAAATAAATGCAGGGACTCTTATAGCGATAGAAACTTGGGCAGCTCCACATGGATATGACTCTGGCTTTGCATATGTTCTCAGTGCTTGTCATAGTGAGTGTTGAGACTATCAAGCAAATTTAGAAGACATGGCTGTCTTGTGGATAAGAGAAATGGAAAACAGAGCATTCCATTCATAGGAATTTAGAGCTAGTGAGTAGAGACTTAACAACCTCTCAATCAATGGAGCTATTACTCTGCCACCTGAAAAGCAGTTTTAGGTGTATACTGAAGTACCACCAAAGTGCCAAAGGAGATTGCATGGAAAAACAATAAAAAAATTGTTTTCCTTCGATATTAGTATTCCAAGCTGCATGAAATCTCGGTGAGCCATCTGTTTTATTGCTCATCCCCCCAAAATCTCAGAATACAAAAACCCCAGAATCCATTCAAACTTTTCACTGATCCCTCAAAACTTATTTTTAACGACTCTCTTCTCTTTCTACTTTCCATACCTTTGGGATATTTCCCCTTGAAAAGTTATTATCTCTCAACCCTTCTAATAAAAATCAATCTAGCTGCCTGTGGCTTTCCCAGAGAGCTTTCTCCTCTATCCCTTTGATCCAGGAAACATATTAAAAAGTGTCCAAAAGAAAAGTGAGGACAACACAGAAAAAAATATTAAAGCAGAAGAGGGAGAAGGTAGAAAGAAAAAGGAGAAGGCTCTAGTTGCACACACAGCTGCACCAATGTATTTCTGTCCTCTGATAGAGTAACTAAAACTCATATGGAACCTAAAACTAGTGTCCAGTACTGGTCATACAAACTCAACTCTTGTGCATTGTAGCTCTCTGAATTATATACATACAATTCTATAAACACCACAGTGATGTAAAACACCAACCAGAATTCGTGACTTCCTCTCATCAGTAGCCCTGTAAGCCTAGGGACCATGGTCACTACAAAATAGACTTTGATTTCCCTATGGTCCTGCCACTTTTAGCTTTTGCTTGAAAAACCGAACAGAGGCTATTGTACCTGATCTCATCCCTCTGCAGTGCCACACTATATTATTCACTCCCATTTTTATCAGAACTTGGAATTTTCTCTTTTCAACTTAATTTGATTGGAAGTCATTCCACCAACAATATTGGCAAGGTCAACAATGAGCCCCACCTTGCCAGATCCAATCAACTGATGTGTTGAGCATTCCATTATTTATTTACCTTTGGGACTCTCAGTCTTCTGAATGTTTTCCACCAACCCAGACTGCTACTTCTCCCTTCCCTTCTTGTTTTTCTTCATCTTCCCAGCTTTTAAAAACCAGTCCTTCCTCTTCTTCCTCAGTTCCTATGTGACTATCTAGTCCTTTATAGTCCATGCATATTGTGACACCTCTCACATTTAAAACAGTTTCATAGACATATACAGACATATCTATCTAACAAAATATGTTTCTAACCACTTCTCATCTACATTTCTCCATGCTGGTGATATTTCTGCCATTATTCACTTGAAAGCCTAGATTCATAAGACACAAACTAATGTCCTGAAGCTTGATCCCACCCCCCTTTGCTTCTCCATGTGGGAGCCAGTGATGGTGAAGCTGTGATTTATAACATATTGTAACATTCCACCTTCAAGCCCTTTGTAGGCTTGTCAAAATCATTATCCCCACTGTAGGTTATTTGCTGCATTAGTTAAGACCTATCAGGAAAAGACTGTTCAGTCTTGGATTTGAGGTATATTTTGATGAAGGGGATGTTGGAAGAGTGTGTGAAATCACAACTGATCAACAACCAGGGCCATTAATGGACTGACCAAAGCACTGCTGGCTTTCGGGGTCAAAGGAAGAACCTGGGAATAGGTAGGGAGGACTGCATAGAAAGCAGAATTCCTGCTTCCTGTCAGGAATTGTGGCCTTGGGTAAAGGGCACAGTCATCCATACTGTCTCCTCAAACAGGCAGTACAGTAATTTCCCAGATACCTTCTCCCTCCCACAGACTCACTGCTTGTGCCTCTTCATGTCCTGCCAGGGAACCAACCGGTGGACACAAACACATCAATGGACCTTCTGGGGAGAAAGCAGGTGGAGGCAGCTGGAGGGCACACAGAGAATATAGAGGACACTGATAGAGGCTGGAAAGTCTCCCCTTCATGATCATATCTGTTATTTCTGTTATTACCCTCACCTTACAGTGTTCCAGCCACGGAGACTTTCGAGGTGTTTATCAAATCTTAATGCTAACCACAAGGTCTCTACACTCTACTCATAGTTCTATTTATTTTCAACCTTAACCTCCCTTCCCATCATTCCAATCTCCTCTTTACTATGTCTTCTGCATGGTCCTGCCTTGACAATTTATCTAAACAAGCCAGAGGTCAACCCATCCACAGAAACTGCTGTCCTCGACTTCTAACACCTATAGCACTTTGCTGATTCTCTTATTATCTGGTTTCTTAAATAAGAATTTAATTTTTCAAGGATTCAGGGGCATTGATACCTTTCTGTGAAGCCATCGAGAAGGGATAAGCCCAGCCATTTCACACAGGAGCATATTGTGCTGGGAGATGGCTGGGGTTGCAGGGCAAGGGAACACATCACAGAGAAACTAGATTACAGATAAGTGACCAGTCAGGTGCATGCAGTACCTCAGGCAAAGGCACAACTGGTGAGAGAAAGAACAATTCCAAAAGCACTTGAGTGATGTAAATCAAAGGCAACTATATGCCAACACTTACAAGGGTATTTGAAATTACAAAGCCCAGAAGACAGAGATGACATTTTAAAATCAGACAGAGTTGACAAAATCATAAAGTGGACCAAAACTTAAATTGATATTTGAACAACAGATAGTAGAATAGAATTATCTTTAGGGCACCAAGGATGAACTGCCAACATCACTTATGAGCCAACAAGGGGAAAAAAATCTCTCTTATATGGATAAAATAATGACTTTTTCAGACTAAATAGGTTTAATAAAAATAAATTAATACTAAAACATAGCTGATTAATAATTCAAAAGAAGAAAGTGGTCCCAAATGTATTATAGTAACCAATTAAAACAGATGTGTGAAAATTACAAGAACTTATTGAAAAGTAGTAAACATTGACTATATAAAACAATAACAAAATTTATTGCAGAACTCAAGATATCAAGATTGAACTAAAAGTCTTGCAAGTTTTGACATATAGATGGGTGCTGGGCAGGCTCCCTGCCGGGCAGAACCAGGCAAAAGAGAGGGAGAGAACCTGCTCCAGGCAAGCCTCACTCTCCCAGGGCTGAGCAGGATGGTGAGTGTTGTGGCTCGGATCTCCTGCCTGTCCAAATAGGAACTCATTTTTTGTATCAATCTTTTCTTTATAAAGGGCTGAGAGAGGAGGCAGAGTTTTCAGCTGAGGTGAGATGACATAGGGGGAGGGGAAAGTTGATGAAGTGTATGGGGTGAGGGGAACCAACAGTTACTCAGCAGGAACTAGGCAAAGGCAGGCTTAAGCAGGTTGTGCTGAGTCACTCCAGTATGGAAATGACTAAGACAGTTTACAAAACTCAAGCCAGGCTCAGGTTTGTCCTCAAGGCCCAAACCAGGGCCAAATAGAACCCAACAGATGGGAAGTATCATTAGTATAAAATATTTATTAATTAAAGGGAAAGTATTGATAAATTATTGATAAATTTTAGATACCTTTGAATTAAACCTACAAACATTAGCATTCCTAGGAATAGTCCTTAATAGATGTTTGCATATAATTTTTAAACTACTAAAAAATATTTGAGGAAAACAAGGCCAAAATATAATTAAAATTTTAGAAGACAAGACAAATTAGATGAATCAAGTAAGAGGGTATAAATACGTAAAATAATTGAATAATCACAGTGTAGATTATCTGAACCATCCATGTAAATCTATCTGATTGTATCATTTTAAAATATAGTTATAGGAGCTGGAGAGATGGCTCAGTGCTTAAGAGTGCTTTGCTGTTCTTGCTAAGGACTGGTGTTCAGGAGACCTCACAACTATTTGTAACTTCAGTTTCAGGGGATCTGAATATGATGTCCTCTTCTGTCCTCTGAGGGCACCTGCACAGACATGGTACACACATATATCATCAGACATGCACACATGCATATTAAGGAAGAGAAAAGGGGGAGTGCTATGTACTATTATACGACACTGTATTAGTTAGGGTTTCCAATGCTAAAAAGACACACCGTGACCAAGGCAACTCTTATAAAGGACAACATTTAATTGGGTTTAACTTATTGGTTCTGAGGGCTAGTCCTTCATCAACAAGGCAGGAAGCATGGCAGCATCCAGACAGGCATGGTGCTGCAGGACCTAAGAGTTCTACATCTTGTTCAGAAGGCAGCTAGAAAAAGACTGGATTTTAGGAAGGGAGGAGAAGGGTCTCAAAGCCCGTCCCCAAAGTGGCACACTTCCTCCAATAAGGCCACACATACTCCAACAAGACCACATCTCCTAATAGCACCACTCTCTGGGATAAGCATATCCAAACCACCACACTCACTAAACACAAGAATAGAAAAAAAATTATTGTAAGCTGATAGAAATTATACATCAGCAAATGACATCCATACCAAAGTACATAATGATATTAGGGAGAGATGACAGCATCCAATAAAGAAATTTGATTAGTGAAGATGAGCCTTCTCACACCCTGACTAAGGGCCTCTGTCTATCAGATAGGTCAGTGTTCTGGTGTGTGCTTTTTCTGTGCATTCAATGTAAAACCTTGAGGTACATTTATTTCTGCCTACCCAACTTCCTTGCTGACTTTCTCAATGTTTACTGAAACTCAACAGTCAGAGGAAGAAAAATAAGCAAAAGATTGTTTTCCTCCTCCTTCCCCTGTAGGACATGTTCTATTAACAAAAGATGTGTCTCCTATTGAAAAACTGAGCAATGTCTGAGGTAAACAGCATTAAACTCTAGTTTGCTGGGAAATTAGGAATCCTGCTTTGTATTATCTAATGCTTGTAGACATGAACTTTCAGATCTAAGTGGATGCCTAACATTAGTGACAAGAGCAATAGAAAGAGAACTTCAGCTCAAAATTTGTGTCCTAGAGGTTGGACTGGTACATACCAGTGTGTGCTTATGTATATGTCCATATCCATGTCCATGTCCATGTGTGTGTGTGTGTGTGTGTGTGTATTCTTGTGTGTATGAGCATACTTATCCTATTTAATTTTGTTATTCTTACTTGAAATTCTTAAGACTGTAAAATATAACTCAACATACTTCAGGGTTATTATAACCTAGAAAAATATTTTGTGGGAGAGGGACTCATTAAGTCCCACCCTAGCTTATCAGCAGTTGATGGCTGCTAGAGGCACAGCCATTTTTCTTTAAAAGTACAGTCCCTGACTAGCTAGCTTTGTTCCATTAGATAATCCCCATGTACATACAGGCAGTACTAAGTGGACTGAGTAAATTTTTAAAACATCACATAGGGTTTAAGAGAATGAATGATTGGTTTAATTAAAACACATTGTACACATGTATGAAATTCTCAACCAGTATTTTTATTCTTTTAAACTCATCAATCAAACAGTTCTGCCTGTCCCTTTCAAGGTAGCTATTCTGAGGCAACTAGTAGGTGCCAAGGATGGTGCTATTGTTTGGGATGTGCTAGCAGCTCCTCAGTTGGAATCCCTTTGCATTCTCAACTATGCTATTTTGAACATCTTTGAGGGTGGAAATGCTCCATCCCTTGAAAGTGTGCCTGGTTTTATATGAGCAGTACTGAGTCATTCAGAGCCAGAACCCATGAAGTAGAGGAATGCACAAAGTTACATAACAGTTTGTTGCTCTTCAGAGGAGGTGGACTGTTACTCAGAGAACCTGGACTAGGGAGCTTGGTACCCTGAAAAAGAAGAAACTGGAGACTGCAATTATTAATATTCTGATGTGATTGCTAGATTGGAACATCAAAACAACTTCAAACTGTCTACAGTCCTGAAATGTGAAGTATTACAATTAGTGCCTAGCTATCCAAGAATCCCAATAGAACTATATATTTTATAGTATGTTTTATTTTTATTGACTTTTCTAAATTAATCATATTTTGACTGATGTAGTTTATTGATCACCATCTAATGTTCAAGTCAGGGTCTATATATCCATTACCTCAAAGATTTGCCATTTCTCTATGGTACAAAGCATCCAAAAGCTCTTTTTCTGGTTTTATGAATACAAAATAAATTAACCTCTGAGCATACCCTAGAATACCAAAAGTTATTATTTAAATCAATTTGAAACTAAGTACATTGAATGACACCACCCACACTCATCCCTTTCTCCTCCTACTCTTCTAGGTCCCCAGTAACAACCATTCAGTTCTCAGTGTCTGTGAGATTAGCTTTACTGAGTTGACACATGAGTGGAAATATGGAGCCTTTCTGTGCCTTGCTTATTTTATTTCCTGTCTTAATCTACAGCCCTATGTTATTGTGAGTAACAAGATTTCATTCTTTTCAAATGGTGGGACAGTATTCTATTAAGTGAATATGCCACATTTTCTAGTTAATGGACATCAATGGTGTCCATATTCTTTTGTTAATGGACATCTATGGTGTGCCCATCTCTGGACCCCAACATATGAAGATATGTATACAACACTTAAATTAATATATTAACCAACACTTAAAGAAAACCATTCAATAGTACTCTATTGGACTCTTCACCTTATAAATATTAATTCTGTAGATTGGATACTCTCCCTTAGGTAGGTTCTGGCTTTAACTTTTACTTTACATAGAGCAAAGTGAAGACATATAACCTCTCTATAGTCAAAACAGTCTCTAAAATCAAACATACTACTTTACTAGGCTAGCTTAACTTGCCTCCCACTCATTTCAAACTCCCAAGCACTTGATATCTTTTGGCATGTGTTTTTGCAACTTTTTGGATTTGCCTCTGATAGACCAGCCTTTTACAAGATGGGTTCTGGTAGCAACCTATGACTCTTAGGTCATGTCGTTTTACCCAATCTTTGTGTGCCCATGGCTTCTGTCAAGTAGAATAGATATGCTAAGACAAAATTCATTTGATATTAGAAATTAGGAGCTTGAAACCATTAGGAAAACAAAAATAATGGTCACCAATGGGGTTCAATAAGTAAGGAAGACAAGCCAGCGTCACCCAGCTCCCCCACTTCAAATTGCTCTCCTGTCACTGGAAATATGCAGGCATCTCTTTCTGAAACATCACAATTTTTTTTTCTGTCATTCTCCTCACTCCTTGAATCTCATAGGTGTCCATTATTGGGATACTATGTCATCAAACCTAGCAAGGACTCTGGGAAATGTAGGTCCTGTGTGCAGCCATGGCACTGCAAGAGGGAACACACAGAAAGGAGAGTGGGGCTAAATGGCTGGCAGTGGAGTATACTAAGAGTTGGACAAGGTTTGCTCCAAAACAGTCTGTTTTTATGGCTGTGTCTGCAGGTCAGATAATAGAAGACATGTATGTTAGATTCAGTGTCTGGGAGTCAAGGTTTATGAGTGCTCTTCTATGGATCAGCCCTGAAAAAGATGTTATAAGGGATTTTAGCCCTAAATCATCTCCATACTGCAGTATTGATTTGCCTGCTATTGTGGAATGACCTATTCCTTCCTTCTTTGGATAGATACAAGATCATATGAGTCCTGAAACTAAACAGGAGTGAGTAAGTAGGAAAAACGACGTCAGCATCTACATACACTGTTTCCTCTTTGGCTTTTTCTCCTGGTGTCTCTACTTTGAAGCTATAGCTTCCAAAATGTCCAAACAAATGAGCACAATAAAGTAGCCAAGGAAAAATGTCGGTTTCACTCAATTTTAAAGGCTTTAGAAGTAAAAGCTTTAAGTATTTATGGTTTTAATTTTAGGCTGAGATGCAGTACAGTGACCTAGAAAGGCTAATGCTTTGTGATATAAAGCCTGAAAAATATTCAACTGAACAACTCTGGGGAACTCCCTTTGGAAATTAAAGGAAAATCATTTGTTAAATTGCTTCTCCCTTTCTATAAGATTCTTTTTTAGAAAGTCATCCAGTAGGAGGAAATGCAGGAGTAGTGGGAAGCCCAGTTGGCCGAACCTAATGCTTCTTTCTAAATTATAGAACAGAACACTGAGAACATATGGGTAATTTAAACTCAAAATCCAGGTCAGTTTCTATCACTATATGGTCAGTGAAACTATAATGATGTTCAAGATGCAGCAGAAATGCGTCCAAGTGTCTCTCCTTTGGTGGTGTTTGGTATGCTCTCCATGGTCATGTCTGAATTTAAGATTAAAAGGGCAACAGAAAAATCTATAAACAAATCAATTTCTGCTATTTAATAAGGACACTTTACAGAAAATATTTATAATCACAATTTCCAGTTCCAGGGCATATGACATTACAGGCAGGTGTAAGCCAGCTGACATAGATACTGGGGTCAAACTTAGCAAGAGCTCTGCATGTTCTTAACCACCAAGCCATATGTCAATTCCATGTGAGGTTTCTTGATCGTTTTTAACACATCAGACTTAGAAGCTTTTACACTAATGATTCCCTTCTGTCTATAGTGTTCTGTCGATTCAGTCACCTCCATAAACCTGCTTGGACCATCTCTATATTAAAACTTGAGGTTAACCTGATAGCCTTATTAGATCACTGATATTTTTTCCAATCTGCTTTCAATTTATGATTATTTCCATGGCCTTTGGCATGTTGTTACACACTCTACATCACATCAGTTTCTTATGTTGGTTCTTATTTATTTTTAACATAATCTGTAAGGTAATCAGGGTCTTTGTCTAATGAATGTGTCTCAGACACTTAGCACAGTGCATGGTGTATAACACTACAATTTTAATGAACGGTAAGTGATTGGAATGAATAGAATACCTGTGTCTACTGAGAAAACTTCACTGGGGCTATGAAAAAGACTATCAGAACAACCCAAAGTTTTGCTTTGAAATTCTGAATTTGCCATTACTATCTGTCTTTAGTCCAATCTCTAAAGCTTTTCTTTGTCATATTCTGTGTCTCTTAAGGGATGATCGGGCTCTATTTACAGAGTTTATTTTTAATCATGTTTGAGGGAACCTTTAAAAGATAAAAAGTTTATAATCCTGGCACCCATAATTTATCATAAACTGAATATTATTATTGGGTTTGTGTGGTTCATTGGTTGGTTTTAGAGCTATGGTCTCTCTACTATGTAGTTACGGCTGACTTGAAACTCTCTAAGTAGAGCAGGCTGTCCTCAAACTCACAAACCTTAATCTGCTTCTGCCTCCAAAGTGCTGAAATGAAAGGTGTATGCCACCATTCTCAGCTCGAACACTTTAAAATTAAGTAAAGATGTTCTCAGCTTGGCACGGTGAAACATCTGTTTAGGATATCAAGGTGGGAGGATTACCATGAGTTCCAGGCAAACCCAAGTAACCTTGTCTAGAATTTTAATTAATGTAAAAACAAAAACAAACAAAAAACAACTGATTTTGCAAGCATTGTAATGAGGAGTATCCAATAAGAGGAGCCAGGCAAACACTCTGTCTACCAGTGCCAAGTACTATGAGAAATACCTTCAAAATCTAATTCAAAATCTTCTTGTCTTATACTGCTCCCTACACACTGTTCTCTCCAACTCACCTTGAATGACCTTCTTAAATAAAGTCAATTAAGTCAATTCCATTCTTCAAAATCCTTAGGGACTTTTCTCTCATTCAGCTTCTCATAAAGACCATAAAGTTGTTGTGAGGTTTTATAAAGAGCTCAGCTTCTCAGCCTAGCAGATAGGGAACAAAATCGATCTTCTGTTTTGACAACTCCAAGCCTGCTGTGCCAACATTTCTAGCTATTTCTCTAGTACCCCTAAACACGTTCTTAACTTGGAGGTTTTGATTTACTGTTTCCTCTAGTGAGATTTGTTCCCTATCTTAATTACATGTCTCAGTGTTGCCGGCCTCCCTATTTAAATGTCACCTGTCAAGTTATGTAGTAGAAGCAGTTTCTCCTTCCAACACCATTGGCACACTCACTCTAACACCTTTGTCTTCTTCACTGGCTTTCGTTCTTTCTACGCACTTATCACCTCCTAATATAATACTTCCTGTCTATATTCATTAATTACTGGCCTCATACCTTAGCAGTAAACAATATCAATTAGAGCTAGAACTCTTCCTTCACTGTTGTTGTCTGTCATAGCATCTAAAATGATACCTGGCACCTAATTAGCAATCAAAATATTTGTCAAATACATGAGTGAACAACAACAACAACAACAACAACAAAAGCTGAAGAGCAGATACTAATGAACTTGTTTGAAGCCATAGCTACTGAGCTAGGATTTGCAAGTTCATAGAATCTGATGGATTCCTAGCAATGCTGTCCCAGCATTTCGCCTCTCCCATGATGCAGTTCAGTATATACTGGAGAGAATGTGTAAGTTAGCCATGGTATGATCTAAACCAGAGCTGACAGAAAGCACAATGTGAGCCACAGGATAATACTCCTCTAGAGTCCAGGCAGGCATCTGAGCAATGAAGTGCCCTGTGGCATATTCTCATTTTAAAAGACTCCAACATATTAATTCCTTCTCTGAGTTATGCTCACCATGAAAGCTCTCCAAATACAACTTAAAGCTAAAAAGAAGCAGTACAGAGACCAGGTAGTTCCCAGCTGATTTGAGAGTTTCATTTTTTAACCTAAGAATGGAAATAGACATGTTTGGTATGTGAAACTATATAAAGGAATATTAGCTTATTTTTCTGAAGAAATTCTCCTTAAAAATCTGATTTCTTGATCTGTGACTAAACAACTTACTGGAAATGAAATACTCAATCAAAAATATCAAATAAACAAATGACATATTTTCAATTGAATTTGGTTTGCTATTGTGAATACAACCTTATTTAATTTTATACATCAGTGGAATGAAACATTCAACAATTTAATAATGTAATACATATCCAATAACTGTAAGGGCTTTATAAAATCCTGTAACCTTGAAATTTTATTTAAACTCCCTCTCTCCTCAAAGTTGACACAGGTTTTACCATCAAATATGAATAATATCCCTCACCAGGAGCTGGAGATAACAGAATCAGAGTGGGTGAGGAAATGAATGAATGTATAAATTTAGAATTCTGCAGGGAAAGGCTTCTGAAGCTCAATCCCAAACACTTAGGAAGGGAGTTTATGAAAGATATTTAAGAAGAATTTTGAAAAGGAAATCAAAGAACATGCTAGGCAAGCTTAACTTCTTTTGTTAATCATGTAAGTCATGTAAATATGTGTCTATCTGTGTGTGTGTGTGTGTGTGTGTGTGTGTATAAACATACATAAAACCACTAGTTTAATATATGTAATGTAAGTGCTGGAAATCAAATATGACATTATTGACTTAATATCCAGAAAGTTTATACAAATAGAATGCAGTGCCTTTAGGAGGAACTTGATAGCGTGGGTATGTATGTATATAATATACATTATATACATTAATGTTTTAAGTGAGGCAATGATCTTACTGATTTACAAAGAATCTTATATGTTTTCAGATATCGGTAAACTAACCAGTTGGCACATACATAAGTTATTTGGGTTTTGGTGTCTGATATCTAAAATAAATGACTATCAGTTTAGAAAAATTGTGTAAAAGTTTGTTGTTTAAAATTGAAAAGAAAGAAGGTAAAATTATGTTTGTCATTTTACATAAAGCATTTTTATGTCATCAGTGATGATTGGCTTCAGTGAGTTCTACAAAGAATAAATTTATGTCAACTTCTCTAATAATAAGCCATGATTTCTCAGGACAGTTCTTATGACTCAGGTCAACTTGTGTCTTCCCTGCCTACATAGCAAGTCAAAACTTAGCTACAGAGAGGTTAAATTGAATCTAGACTGCCTAA
Organism: Montemys delectorum; assembly: GCA_019843815.1. Classification (NCBI taxonomy): domain Eukaryota; kingdom Metazoa; phylum Chordata; class Mammalia; order Rodentia; family Muridae; genus Montemys; species Montemys delectorum. The sequence continues at coordinate 311 of JADRCD010104750.1, read as the reverse complement.
AGTATCTATTAGCCATTTGCTACATTTCACATTTTTCCAGTTCCTTATTGAGATCCAGGATAAAGTACATCTGGCATACAATACTCACTCTGAAAACAATCCAGATTAAAATTATCTAAGGTAGCCCTTAAAGCAATCTTTGCGAATCCCAAAACTCTCTTGAGATAAGGTTTAATTACACTGCAAGAGATTACAAATAAGATCTATGAATAAGTATAATATATTTCTATACTTGTTCTTAAAAAATGCATCTGAAGTTATTTACAACATCTCTGGAGCTCATGGCAAGGAAATGCCTTCATTTTTCTGTG
>JADRCD010104747.1:0-10975 GCA_019843815.1 Montemys delectorum | reverse complement strand
TTTTTTTTTTTTTTTTTTGGTTTTTCGAGGCAGGGTTTCTCTGTGTAGCCCTGGCTGTCTTGGAACTCACTCTGTAGACCAGGCTAGCCTCGAACTCAGAAATCTGCCTGCCTCTGCCTCCCAAGTGCTGGGATTAAAGGCGTGTACCACCACTCCCCGGCCACGCCCAGGACTTTTCATGTCAGGCAGGGGCACTCAGCTGAGCTGCATAGCCTCAACAGTCCTTTCTAAAGTTGGGGTAAAAAATTAACTTTTATTTTTATTTTATTGTTGAATTGTTTACTCTTACTTTGTATGTATGTCTTGCATACCTGCATGTATGTGCACTATGTATATGCCTTTTGGATCCCCTGGAATTGGGTTTACACATGGTTCTAGTTTGTGAACTGAATCCAGGTCCTCTGCAAGAGCAACAAGTGATCCTAAGTGCTGAGCTGTCTGTCTCTCCAGTCACTTGTATTTTGAGATAGGTTCTCAAATAGCCCTGGCTGGCCAAGGGTCACCTTGAGTTTCTGAAACTCCTGCATCCACCTCCTAAATCCTGGGTTTACAGGAATATACCACCATCACCAGTATATGCAGTGCTAGGGATCTAATTCAGGGATTCTTGCATACTAAGCACGCACATACTTAACTAAACTACATCCCCTGCCCTTGTGGATATGTGTAGTCTGGGGGTGGTGCGTGTGGAAATCAGAGGTCAATATCATGTGTCTTTTCTCTTTACCTCCCTTCCTTCCACCTCAAAGTTTCTCTGTGGAGCTTTGGCTATTTAGAGTGTTAGCCTCTGCCTCTGCCTCTGGAATGCTGGGATTAAAGGTATACACCAACATCTGGCAATTATTTGTACGTTTTATCAGGAGTTTTTTGGTTTATATTAGATTTTTGCAGTTTTGAGACAGGATCTCTCTTCAGTATGCTAGAACTTAAGTGTGTTGCCCAGACTGGCATTAAACTCAGATCTCCTGCACCTGCCTCCCATGATGCTTTCTCTTTTCTTCAGTTGTTGAATTGGAAATATGAGGTTAAAGTTATTATGATCCTTTTCTTTGTGTACTCCCAATGTTTGACACAACTCTTTTTCTTTTTTCTTTCTTTCTTTTCTTTTTGTTTTTTGTTTTTTGTTTGTTTGGTTTTTGAGACAGGGTTTCTCTGTGAAGCCCTGGCTGTCCTGGAACTCACTCTGTAGACCAGGCTGGCCTTGAACTCAGAAATCTACCTGCCTCTGTCTCCCAAGTGCTGGGATTAAAGATGTATGCCACCACTGCCCAGCAACACAGCTCTTGTTAAATAAATGTTATTGAAAACTTAGCATATGGGCTGGAGAGATGGCTCAGTGCTTAAGAGCACTGAGTTCAATTCCCAGCAGCCACATGGTGGCTCACAACCATCCATAATGAGATCTAATGCCCTCTTTTGGTGTGTCAGAATAATAAATAAATAAATCTTTAAAAATATATATTTTTAAAAAAAAAGAAGCCGGGCAGTGGTGGCAGCACTTGGGAGGCAGAGACAGGCCGATTTCTGAGTTTGAGGCCAATCTGGTCTAAAGAGTGAGTTCTAGGACATCCAGGGCTATACAGAGAAACCCTGACTCGAAAAACCAAAAAAAAAAAAAAAGAAAGAAAACTTAGCATATTGGCACATGCTTTTAATCCCAGCACTTGGAAGGTAGAGACAAATAAGTGGCTCTTGGAGTTCTAGGCAAGCCTGGTCTATGTAGTCAGTTCCAGGATAGCCAGGACTATGTTGAGAGACCTGTCTCAAAAAAGAAAGTAACCCCACCCAAAAAAAAATGTTTTCTGAAAGAATATCAGCTTTATGCTAACAAAAGAATTGTACCGATATTATTATAATTTTCTTATCTATTTCCTTTTGGTATATGTAATCTGGCTTTTGCTTCTCTTGTGTATCTATTCCTATCTGTCAGTTTTTTATTACATTTATGGGGTGGGGGCAGGTGTGCAGAGATCAGAGGACAACTTGGAGGAATTGGTTCTCTCCTTCAACCTTGTAGCCTCCAGGGGTTGAACTTAGGTCATCAGTCTTGGTGAAAAGTGCTTTTACCCACTAAGCTAGCTCACCAGCTTCCCTACTTGTATCAACTGAAGCAATCTATAAACTTGCATCTGCAGTCTCAATCGCCTCATTGTTTGCTGATCCTTTCTCTAGGGTTAGTTAGGCACTCTGTCACTCATTATGTGAAGTATTACTGTGAATATCTTTGTGAAGCACTTTCCCTTCTGAATTATGTTCTTGGTCTTTATTTTCACATGAGTCCAAGAGGATAGATGGATCATCCTATAAATCTACCCTCTCAGGTTACCACCTACTTCATGATCTTTGCTCATGACATGTGTTACAGATTTAAGTATTCAGTGACTGTGTCATTAATTGTATTCTAACCTCCCAGGGTTTATGAGTGTAACAAACGCTGCAAATGTGACCCAAACATGTGCACAAATCGGTTGGTGCAGCATGGACTGCAGGTTCGACTACAGCTATTTAAGACACAGAACAAGGGCTGGGGTATCCGCTGCTTGGATGACATTGCCAAAGGCTCTTTTGTCTGCATTTATGCAGGTCAGTAATAAAAGAGAAGGGTTTTTTTGGTTTTTTTTTTTTTACCCTATGGGGTTTGGGACATGGAAGGTCAGCGAAAAGTTGAACATAGCAAAGTACTAGTGAGTGTGGTAACACATGTCTATAATCCAAGCACTCAGAAGATGAAGGCAGAAAATTGAAAGTAGGAGATAACCTGGGCTACATCCCTAGACTTTATCTCAAAAAACAAAAACAAAAAAACAAAAACAAAAAAAACCAGTGTTTGAGGAGTGGAAATGTAGCTCAAGGGAACAAGGTATGCTTAGTTTTGAAGAGGTGCTGGATCACTCCCTAACATTAAGAAAAAGAAAAGGATGGATGGATGAATAAAGTGTTTGACAGTTGGACTGGGAAAAAGAGAAGATGGGAATCCTTCTATAAAGGACATGATGAGTGATATACCTGTATAGGTGTGACCAGAGAGAGGGGCAAAGGTGCTTCATAAACAGTGGGAGGGATTCAGATTTTAGCTAGTGAGAGACCTCATTTAAATTCAACTATATCATTTTCTCCCAGAAATATTTTAGCACAGCTAGGAAGTACCAAGGAGATAAAAAAAAAAAAAAAAAAAAAAAAAAAACTGGGAAGGGCAAGGCAACAAGCTGCAGAGATAGTGCCTTAATGTCAGAGACAAAGGTAGCATCCAAGGTAGCACATACTGCGAGCTTGTACCCTGATCCAAGTTAGCACATATGCGAGCTTGTACCCTGCTAGTGGGCATCGTACTGATAACGACCATCAGTTCTCTTGATTCTCAGGCAAAATCCTGACAGACGACTTTGCAGACAAGGAAGGCCTGGAGATGGGTGATGAGTACTTTGCAAATCTGGACCACATTGAAAGTGTGGAGAACTTCAAGGAAGGATATGAGAGTGATGTCCCCAGTTCCTCTGACAGCAGTGGGGTAGATATGAAGGACCAGGAAGATGGCAACAGCGGCTCAGAGGACCCTGAAGAGTCCAATGACGACAGCTCTGATGATAACTTCTGTAAGGATGAGGACTTCAGCACCAGTTCAGTGTGGCGTAGCTATGCTACCCGGAGGCAGACTCGAGGTCAAAAGGAGAGTGAACTGTCTGAGATGACGTCCAAGGACTCCCGCCTCCCAGACCTCGGGCCTCCACATGTTCCAATCCCTCCCTCAGTATCTGTAGGGGGCTGCAATCCACCTTCCTCTGAAGAGACACCCAAGAACAAGGTGGCCTCCTGGTTGAGCTGCAATAGTGTCAGTGAAGGTGGATTTGCTGACTCTGACAGCCGTTCCTCCTTCAAGACTAGTGAAGGTGGAGATGGCCGTGCTGGGGGAGGCCGGGGGGAGGCTGAAAGGGCCTCCACTTCAGGATTGAGCTTCAAAGATGAAGGAGACAGTAAGCAGGCTAAAAAAGAGGTAAGAAGTTTGAAAGCAGCCCTTCTCCCCTCCAGAAATTATTTACTTTAATTCACAGCCCTGGAGGCATAAAGCTGCATCTTGTAATAGCCATCCTAGCTGGCAGACTCCCAAGGCACTGCCTTTTTAGCATTGGTACAAATGAAGATCAAGACTCCGTCTCAAATGCAAAGAAAGAATTGATCCCGAGTATGTAAGGTTTTCTGCTTTTGTTTTTTACTGCGGTTTTTAGTTAGGGTCACAGTACACTCCAAGTTGGCCTGAAATTTGCTATTACAAATTGTATTTGATGTTGAAATACTCCCCATTACAGATAGTAAAACTGTTGTGTCCGTGAAGCACAGCTTACAGTGCTGCTCTCGTGGCCCATTATTGGGAAAGGTTTAAGGCCTTTTGCCAGGGGAGGATATTGTTGATTGTTACTGTTATCAAGTTACAATGTGATTTCCCCACATCCTTTAGTGTATCTCTTGCTGGCTTATGGTAATGTTGTCTTTGGAGATCTCCTGTTACCTTGGACCATGAAAGCATTTAACCTTTCCCATGTTCCTTTCCAGGACCCTGAGGACCGAAACAAGACGTCAGTGTAAGTGCTTGCATTTTCATCCTTCTAAGTCTGCCTCCTCCTAAGCACATAGAAGAAGCCTAAGCAGCCAGTAGCAACTTGACCCTCTCAATCTCTGACCTTCCCATAGAGTTGCAGAAGGCTCTCAGAGTCATGGACACAATCCTCCCATGAAGTCTGAAGGGCTTCGCCGACCAGCTAGTAAAATTTCTATGCTCCAGAGCCAGCGAGTTGTGACTTCTACTCAGTCAAACCCTGATGTGAGTGACGTTCTTATGCTTATCCTGCCTTCTGTTTTATTCAGTCCAAGTAAAGGAGCACACCACAGTCCCACCTCAAGTCCTTGACTAGAGTGACTGTTGAGTCTTTTCTTTGGCTTTTTTTTTTTGTTCTCCAACATCTAATCTTCATCTTACTATAGCCGTAGCCCCTCTTTCCAAATCATGGGTAAAAGCATTAACTTGAGCAGCCTTTCCATAAGCTTCTCTTCCTTCTTCATATCCTTCTGTCTCCCCAGGATATCCTGACACTGTCCAGCAGCACAGAAAGTGAGGGGGAAAGCGGAACCAGCCGAAAGCCCACTGCTGGTCAGACTTCAGCTACAGCTGTTGACAGTGATGACATCCAGACCATCTCTTCTGGCTCTGATGGTGATGACTTTGAGGACAAGAAGAACTTGTCAGGTAGTCTGAAAATGTTTGGATGTAGTAGGAAAGAACAGGAAAAGTAGGAAAACACTTTTAAAAGAAGGAAACAATCCAGATTCTAAGACTTGGTCAGACTTCCTGACTCAGCTAAAATGTTGACCTGCAATGAGCCTTTCCTTCCTTCCCAGTTGCCCCTTCTTTTCTTCAGCTCCTTAGCTCAACATAACTATTCATGCTTTTAATAAAGTGTGACAAACCTGTACTACAGCATCTGGGCCACTGCATCATATGAAACCTCATCTGAAACAGTGTGACTTACGGTCTTCACCACCCCCAAGACAGAGTTTCTTTGTAGCCCTGGTTGTTCTGGAACTCCCTATATAGACCAGGTTGGCCTTGAACTCAAGAGATCCGCCTACCTCTACCTACCAAGTGCTGGGATTAAAGGTGTGCACTAACTACACCTGGCTAGTGATTTAGGGTCTTAGCCTGAATTTAGCTCGCTTATTGCAGTGATTGGAATAAAAATGAGGAGAAAAGGGCATGATGGTAACATCTATAATTCCAGTACTTGGTAGAAAAGGGGCACAGGAGGGTCAGAAGTTTGAGACCAGCCTGGCTTAAAATGTAGTAGAACGTATAGTTAGGAGTTGGCTTGATCCCTGACTACCACAACCACCCTCTTTTTTTTTTTTTTTTTCCTTTCAAGGTCCAACAAAGCGCCAGGTGGCAGTAAAATCAACCCGAGGCTTTGCTCTTAAGTCAACCCATGGTATTGCTATTAAATCAACCAACATGGCTTCCGTGGACAAAGGGGAGAGTGCACCAGTTCGTAAAAACACTCGCCAGTTCTATGATGGTGAAGAGTCTTGCTACATCATTGATGCCAAACTTGAAGGCAACCTAGGCCGCTACCTCAATGTGAGACTCTGAACGTCCTCTAGGTGTAGGGTTATTCCATTGTCCCTCAAATTCCTAACTTTTTAAAGATACTGTATAAACCTACCTTTGCTTATAAGTTGATCTCACAAGGTGAAGTAGCTTTCTTTCAAAACATCACTGCTGTAGTATATATTGGGGTAGAGATCAGATATATAATGTATATTATATATATGTTATATATACATATTTCTCACAAAGCCAGATGCTTCCCTGGCTGAATGACTGTCATCTTTTAACTTACAGCACAGTTGCAGTCCCAATCTGTTTGTCCAGAATGTTTTTGTGGATACCCATGATCTTCGCTTCCCTTGGGTGGCCTTCTTTGCCAGCAAGTAAGGGGGATAATGTTGAAGGGGCAAGTTCTGTGGAAGTAGGGGTGAGGGGAGACATCCCTTTGTGGTCAGGCCTTTACCTTTACTCTCTACATTCTTTTTCCCACTCAGGAGAATCCGGGCTGGAACAGAACTCACTTGGGACTACAACTATGAAGTGGGCAGTGTGGAAGGCAAGGAGCTGCTGTGCTGCTGTGGGGCCATTGAATGCAGAGGGCGACTTCTTTAGAGGAAAACTTCACTTTGAGAACCCTTGAACTGTCCTTTCCCCCAGGAACTGGGTCTTCCTGACTGTTGAACTCTGACCCTGAAGACCCCAAGACTGATCTAGCTTCTTCCCAGCTCCTAGTAGATAGAAATGGGGATTCTAGATCAGGACTTTCCCAGCGTGGTGCTAGCAGGCACTAGAGTGGATAGCCATGACCACTCTAGCAACCGCCTGAGGTCCTTCTCATACTGTATGTGTTCATGATTCACATGGGTTGTGTGTCCCTGGTTTGTATGGTTTCTTGAAAGTCTTCTAACAAGATGATAAAATAGAGATTGTGGTTTGTCTTCTCTCCCCAGTCCCCTGTCTTGATCTTCCAAGGAGAGCCCATTTCCTTGGTTTACACCTTGGTTTTATTTGCCCTGTGTAATTTTGGGAGGCCTAAGAAAATTAACCCCTTTCTCAAGTCTTAATAAGTCTGACACAGTCATGTTTTATTTAACCTTTAATATACTTTAATTAAAAAAAATTAACAGTACATTTTGGTCTGAAATGGTCCCTCGCCGAAATGCCAGGTCCTAGCTGTAGTTCTGGCTTTACAACTGAAACCCCAAATGTTCAATAAATAACAGAACTAGTTGCCCTTCTACTCCATACCAGCTTGTCTTAGCTGAAGGGAGCGGGAAGGGAGGCCAGAGAAGGGAGGCAGTGAGATCCTAGGAACCATGGTCCCTGGGGTAGGGTGAGGGGTATGTATGTATACCCTCCTTCACTTAATTGACTTGTATTTAAGGAAGAGAAAAAGCTAAAAGTAGCTCAGCTTTCATTTTTGGCCTGAGCTAGGGAGCTTAGAAAGGTGGAACCTTGGTCCAGCTTTGGCAGAATGAGGCCCAGAAAAGGGACAGTAAGGCACAACCCTGGCTTGAAGTCAGGGACTCAAAGGCAAACAGCTAGCTCCAAATTCTTAGGAATGAGGAATGTGAGTTATGACTCCAACCCTCAGAGCTGAAGAAGGGTTAGTAAGAGAAAGAATGGAAGGTAGAGAGGGAAATGAGGCCATCCTGTCTCTCAGGATGTGGCCAAGCCTCCTTTCTGCCTAGAGATAGGCTGTTTAGAGTCTGGTTTAAAGGCAACTGGGTGAAAGAAACAAGGAAGGTCAATGTAGACTCCTCATATCCTTTCTCTCCATAACTCAAATGCCCCTAAAGGGAAGCTTGGCTAGTTTCTTGGCCTCATGTATTGATGTGGGAGGCAGCTAGGACAATGGTTCAGTCATTCTTAGGATGGTTGTTATTGAGGATAGGGTGGCCATTAGCTAGGAGCCGGCCCTTTGCTCCTACCCCAGCTGCAGCCTCCTCCCCCTCGGAACTCTCCGTTTCTTCTCTGTCACTGCGTTCATCTTCTACCACCTGTGCAAAGGACAAAAAGGGTTATATATCCTTCAGTATCCAAGAGCTGCCTCTCTGTTTCCTATTAACCCCCCAAGCCCTCATACTTTAAGAGAGTTGCAGCATGACAAGGAATTTGGAGAGTTTAGAGGGTGAGAGAAGTGAGATCTACAAAAGGGGGGCGGGCCTTCCTCACCTTTCCAGTTATGAACTTGTGGGCCATGCGCAGAATGAAGTAGGCCCAGAAGATGTGGAGCATCTGCAGCACTACCATCATGGAATTGAAGAAGTAATAGCCAAAGAAGGCAGGGTAGAGCTCCAGCGGGTATACCATTGTGCAGTGTAGGATCCTGAGCAGTTAAGGGCAAGTTGTAACCATGGTTGTGGGTGAAAGCTTGAGGTAAATGAAAAGGCCAGACCCTGAGCACCTACTCACCAGAAGGGCATGATAACCAGCCGAGTGATAATGAAAACGACGGCGAACACAATGAAGAGGTTGTTGCAGGTGTTCTTCCATCCCGCGTAGTTAAACATCTTGGCAGACTGTGGAAACAGTCCCATCTATTATCATTGGCTCTTGACTCCCATAGACATTAGTATGTGCGTGTGGTTAGCAGCACAGACAATTCCCTCTCAAGCCCCTGAAAGACAAGGGACAAGGGGACCTGACTGGGGCCTCTACTGTGAGGAAGCCTAACCTCCAGCAGGTAGTCGGAAGAGTCATGCAGAGCCATGATGAGGGTCCCTGCCCGGACGTAATTGGCAAACCAGGAAAAGCAGAGGAGAATAATGGTGGCCACATGGTGGATGATCTGTTCTGTAAAATCCTGCAGAAAAGATAGAGGCTCCAAGGGACTCCTCCTTGTTCCTCCTTCAACCCCCTCGACTTTTGTTCCCCACATCCCAGCAGCTCTGCCCAGACCCCCAAGAAGTCAAAGGGGGGGGGCTCTTCAGCCCAGGACCTCATCTGGCCTCTTTACCCACCTTTCGCTTGACATCAGAGGCAATGCTGAAGAGCAGGGACCAGTAGAAGGAAAGTTCAATCATGTAGTACCAGTACTGAGAAGGGATGATGCTCTGGGAGAGGAAAGGGGTAAGGGATCCCAGAACAATCAGACCTAAGGGGCACACCTCCAAACTCATCACTTCTAGCCCCCTCAAGATAGTCTTCATTCATGATTGTCTTCTGCCGTGTTTTCATAAAACCCTTCATAAGGAGGTATTGTGTGCCATAGAACACTCCTACATAAGGGGTCTTCTCATACCTGTATGGGGTATCCCTCCCAAACTTTCCTCAAGTCATAGAACCAGGGTTTCTGCAAAGAGAGAGATTAAAGGAAGGACTCACATCCTATGGCTTCACCCCATCTTAAAGGATGCGCTCCCACTTCCCAGTACTCACATCCACAGTGACAGCCATGCCAGCAACAAAGGCAATTAGGTAATATGTGAATCTCCAGCTGCAAGAGGAAGCCAGGTGGGAGGGTCAACAGTTTCCCACTACCCCCGGACACTCTCTCAAGGTGCCCTCTTCTGCATACCACAGCTCTCTCCTCCCAGCAAGAAAACAAAACTGTGCCACCCAGCTTCACTTTCCCCTAACTTCCCCTACCTGGATTCTCGGAACTTCTTGAGAAGACTGGGCCTGTCCTGGTTGCGGCGGCGGCGGAACCAGCGTTCTACCTGGCGTCCAGAGAGCCCACTCTGCCGGGACAAAAGGTCTACCTCCACCTAGGCATAGTGAGACGGGTATATTCAGCCCTCAGATCAGCAGTGCCCCTATTCTACTAACCTCTTCCCCACAATAACCTGAGTCATGCCCACCCTCTGCCAAGTCCTCGCCTTCCAAAACAAGCATTCCAACCCTGACCCACCCAAACTCAGCAACTCCCAGAGTCGTCTGCAGCTCATACCTGCTTGGGCTGCTTGCCGCTGGTCAGGTAGAAATGCTCTAAGGTGGCATTGGGAGGCGCCCGCAGTCGAGTTTTCTCCTTAACATTCAGGAGGGCAGCCAGAGGTGTAGCCACATAACTGGGTAAGGGACATGAGAGAGAGGTGTCTGGCTCCCTTGGAGCACTCCTCACCCCTAAATGGGACAGAGAAAGTACTGCAAGACTTAATTCTGGGCCTCAGTTTCCCAAGTTCCCTGGCATCCACCTTTCCTCTAGCCTCCTACGCTGCCCACAGCTGACAAAGCTGCCTATGTTCACTATTGACCAGGCAAGGAGGCGGGTGCAGGATGAGAACAAAAAACCATTGAAGGAAAAGGCTGGGGGTGCTGAGCCCTCAGGAAGACAATGGTGCCCTGGGGGAGGGGGAGCATGGGTAGGGACCCGAGTGGCCAGAACACCAATGTCCAGAACTAAGTATCAGGAGACCAACATGAAACCTGATAGGTTGGCTGACAATCAGGGAAGGTTTGAGGGCATGCTCACAGCTCAAAGAAGTATCGAATGATGAGAAAGAGCAGGGCCAGGGGTAGTGTGATGTAGAGGTCTGAGGCTTTGGCATAGATACGTCCATCTTTGTCTTCTAGATCAGCCCAGGTTAAGTTCACAGGCAGCCATAGTCGCTCCCACCAGAAGTAGTCATACAGGGTCTGGAGCATCCTAAGTTAGGAAGGGAAAAGTCAGAAGGCCAACTGCGAGCACTCTGCAGACAAGAGAAGGAATGAACGCTCCTGGTTGTCAAAAGGAATGGGACAGTGACTCAAGTCTTGGACTCTGGCTCTGGCTACATAGCCTTGGAATGGATTTGTTGGCTTCAGTGAGCCAGTTTCCTCATTTGTAATAGGAAATCAGTGGCTTTCAAGTTCAGCGTTTATTTACAGTTTGATGCAACCTTAGGTGATGCTGATACCACTCTGGCCTGATTCCCAGCAATTAAAAAAAAAAAAAAAAAA
>JADRCD010104744.1:0-11680 GCA_019843815.1 Montemys delectorum | reverse complement strand
TTATTGTGAGTCCATATCTAAAATTATGAATTACTTAGCTATTTTTAAACACCAAAATGTGTTTGAGACAGTTTGAAACAACACTAAATAAGATAGTGGGTGAAGGTAAAATCATTCTTAATCAAAATCTTGTGCAGAATAAAGTGACACTCAGATTCACAAAGCCTGGGAAAGTGCTACAAGTTCCTTTACAGAACAGACAATCTTTGGTTGGTTGTTTAGTCCCTGGGAGCTCTAAGGGTACTAGGTAGTTCATATTGTTGTTTGTCCTAAGGGGCTGCACAACAGACAATCAAAATCCTTAATGATTTGTGCTGTTTCATGGGTTCAAGTATATTCTGGGGTCTGATATACATATGACCATATAGCAAGAGGCTCAAAATCTCTATGTAGCCTTATTTATCCCTAGATATAAGTAGAGAAGGAGGTACAAATAGTTGCTTGGAAGACAATATAATGTAGCACAACCTGATTCCATCAAAACTGGAAATATATTTACACACTAAATCTCAGGACCAAGCTAGAACTGCTCTATCCAAAGGCATTGCTTCTCCCAACATTATATTATAAAATCCTATAATTTACAGGTCACTAAATAAGCATCAAAGGTTGTTATTCTTTAATATTTTGGCAACTGACTCTTAGTTTTTAGAGAAATAGTAAAATAACAATATTAGAACACAACCAAAATGAAAAGATTTTTTTCCAGAAATAATGATGCTGAATTTACCTGTTACTCAGTTTTTGTTCCTAAATTTTAAGGATTGAAAAATCATTATTTATTTGTGTTTTGGAATGAGTTGCCAAATCTTGTATTGTGACTTTACTTCTGAATTTTTATACATTCTTGGGAGTTTTTGTGAAAAAATTGAGCTGCTATTAAGTACAATTATCTGCTTTCTACAAAGTTTATGAAATTTATTTTCATCTCTGACACTACAGATGTTATGTTGAACAGTTGTTACAAGATCTAGTTCCACCTCTGTATTGACTCATTAACTGGAATTTTTAGAGCGGAAAGCACTGAGATGTATTTGTTTTTTAATTCAGACTATTAGTATCCATAATTGGATATTTTATGCATATTTTTATTTTTAATATTTTTATTGAAAACAGATTTTTTTCTCATATAATATATCTTGATTATGGCTTCCTCTCCTGGCTATTCTTCACCTCCACTCCCAACCTGATCTACCTTCTTCTGTCTTTCAGTAGAAAATAAAGAGGCTTCTAAGTGATAGTAATAAAATATAATAAGATAAAACAAATACTATTGGTATCAGAATTGAACAAAACTAATAATCAGAAGGAAAAAAGCTCAATGGAAGATACAGGAACCTGAGATGCACTCATTGGCACATGCAGAAATCCTATAAAACCCTGAACTGAAAGCCCTAACATATGTACAAAGGACCTGGCACAGACCCTGAATAAAGTACACTTGTAAAAACTACCTTCTGACAATGGTTTTACAGTCATTGTACCTGAATTACTTTTATGTGTGCTCACAAACTAGAAAGCAGCTAATGGATGAATAGCAAAATATCTGTTAAAAATGACAACATTTATTCTTTAAAAGGTCTTTGCAAATCTTTTGATTGTTGGTTTTGGAATCTGTGAAGATAGCACTAGGGTGTTCCCTTTGCCTGAGCTGACATCTCTGGCTCCATTAGTTATAACTGGTTATCAAAATGAAAAGTAATACTTGCGTCACAGACAATTTGCTTCTTGAAGAGATATATCTTCAGTTATCTCCTAACTGCAACCATTTAATAACTGCATGATACATTACAGATCAGAAATTTTTGTCCAAGGGGCTTGACACTTTGTTAACACATGTCTTTGATAACACTTTCTTTTGTGTTCATTCTTGTTTTTTGTTTGTTTGTTTGTTTTTTGACCAAAGTGTCTTCTCACTCTGCTAAGCTGGCTATAGCCATCTTGTCTGTGTACTTCAAGAACAACATAGCAAAGTTTCACAGATATCCTAGACATAAATGACCTCTCATGTGTGTCTTTGGCCTTAAATGATAAAACATAAACAGATACTAGCAGAAAATGTTTATATTGGAAGTGTGGGCATGTGCCTTAAGTTCATTGTTCATAGATGATGATCTCTGTGTATTCCTGCACTTCTGAAAATTCTGATTGGAGATTTGTTGGTGGTCAGTTTGTAGAGTGCTTGTTCTGGATACATGAAGCCCTGGACTGAGTCTTTGGCACTTCAGAAACCCAGTGTGAAAGTACCCTGGAGATATAGAGGCTGGAGGATGAGGTATTCAAGGTCATCCTTGACTCATCTACATAGAGAGTTGGAGGACAGATAGAGATGCTGGTTCTAAAAAACAAAACAAAAAGTTCTTATTGGAATTTGATCCTTTACAAAAGATTGGTAGAGCTACTAGCTAAGGGCTAACATTAGTATCTACTGACAGTTTAAAATAGCTCAAATTACATGCTGTATACTTTTATCTTATATAGTTAATCATTTCATGAAGTCTTTAATTAAATATATAGTAAGTTTGATATTGAATCTAATGTAATATAATAAGAAATCATTCCTAACTTTAGTATTATTCATACTTTTCTTCTGAAAAAATACCTTTTACTTAGAAAGACTTTTAGGAAGAGAGAATTTTTTTTGTTTGAAAATGTATTCTTCCTAGTCATGTCTTCCCAAGGGTTTCAATCTACCAAAAAAGTTCCTGAAAAGTGGAAAGTAGTATTTTCCTTTTTAAAATTCCTATGCAATTGTCAGGTAATATAGGTGTACATGTGAGCATTTGTGGCCACGTGTGTATACACATGTGTGTGAGATGTGTATATTGCCAGTATATGTGTATGTGTGTGTATGATCATTTGTGTGTGTAGGGTGTGTATTCGTGTCTCAGCACTGCTTAAGCATATGAAGTACATTTAACAAATATAAACATGAAATTTTCAGGTAGCTGTGTGTTGAATACTTTTGTGTGGAAATGTGTGCTCCCAGATGATGAAGGTCAGATTCACACTCTCAATAACAAGTGAGAAATTTTAAGGTAGAGATATGAAACTGCAAAATTGCTAGGAAATTATGCTCTTAAAACCCAATTAAAACAGTGGTAGTGCATGCCTTTAATCCCAGCACTGGGGAGGCAGAGGCAGGCATATTTCTGAGTTCGAGGCCAGACTGGTCTACAGAGAGAAGCCCTATCTCAGAAACAAACAAACAAACAAACAAACAAATACCTTTAATTAGAAAATTAGAACAATAGAATGTAAAAACACTTGAGAAATTTATAAATACATATTTAAAATGCTCTGTTAAAGGAATGACACATAGAATCTGAGCCTTGGAGTCTAGTGTGACTGCCTGACCTTGCTGAGATTGGAATTTCTGAGCACAGTGTTCAAAGCAGGTTATACCTAAACATCCATGTGTGTTTTGCAATTGAAAAATACCTTCTACCTCTGCCTTCTGGTCTGTTTGGGCCGGTGCCCTGAGCAAACCTTGGGCACAAACTCTGTAGCCAGGTCCACAACACCCAAAGAAAGCTCCACTCCCAGGCACTCTAAGAAGCCCAGGATCACAAGATCCCAGAATCACAGGATCACAAAGACAGCTTGAGTCTGAGGAGTTCTGACACAACCAAGTTCACAAGAAGGACAGGCTCTAGTCAGATTTAGCCAGGACAGACAGCACTGGACATAACCAGATGGCAGAGGATGGGAGCTGGGGAGGGGGCAAGCATAAGAAAATAAGCAAAACAAATCAAGGTTACTTGACATCATCAGAACCCAATTCTCCCACCATAGTAAGTCCTGAACAAAACCATCACACCAGAAAAGCAAGATTCAGATCTAAAATCTCCTCTCATGATGATGATACTGGACTTAAAGAAAGACATAAATAATTCCCTCAAAGAGATACAGAACACAGGTAAGCAGCTAGAAGCCCCTCAAGAGGAAACACAAAAATCCCTTAAAGAACTACAGGAAAACACAATCAAACTGGTGAAGGAAATGAGCAAAACTATCCAGAATCTAAAAATGGAAATAGAAACAATAAAGAAAACAGAAAGAGAGACAACCCTGGCCATACAAAACCTAGGAAAGAAATCAGAAATCACAGCTGCAAACATCACCAACAGAATACAAAAGATAGAAGAGAGAATCTCAGGGGCAGAAGACACCATAGAAAACATTGACACAACAGTCAAAGAAAATGCAAAAAGCAAAAAGCTCCTAACCCAAAACATCCAGGAAATCCAGGATGCAATGAGAAGACCAAACCTAAGGATAATAGATATAGAAGAGAGTGAAGACTCCCAATGTAATGGGCCAGTAAATATCTTAAAAAAATTATAGAAGAAAACTTCCCTACCTAAAGAAAGAGATGCACATGAATATACAAGAAGCCTACAGAACTCCAAATAGACTTAACAAGAAAAGAAATTCCTCCTGTCACATAATAATCAAAACACCAAATGTGCTAAACAAAGAAAGAATTTTAAAAGCACTAAAGAAAAAGGTCAAGTAACATATAAAGGCAGGCCTATCAGAATTACACCAGACTTCTCACCAGAGACTGTGAAAGCTAGAAGATCCTGGGCAGATGTCATACAGATCCTACAAGAACACAAATGCCAGCCCAGGCTACTATACCCAGCAAAACTCTCAGTTACCACAGATGGAGAAAACAAGATATTCCATGACAAAAAGAAATTTAACACAATACCTTTCCACAAATCCAGCCCTACAAAGGATAGATGGAAAACACTAACAAAAGGAGCAAAACTATGCCCTAGAAGAAGCAAGAAAGTAATCTTTCAACAAATCCCCACAAACCTAATTCTACCTCTTACAACAAAAAGAACAGGAAGTAACAATTACTTTTTCTTAATTTCTTAATATGAAAATTAATATTACCAACATATCCTAATCAATTAAAATCCAAAATTATGAGGAATTAGAAATTTGTTGACTGTCATCCAATGGTCTCTCTAATTTAGTAATTGGAGAAATAGGTCCAATATTGTACCATCTATATACACTTTCTGCTTGTTTGTTCGGGACAGTGTCTGGCTGTGTACAATATAAAGGTCTTGAAATCATGCTTTTCCTATCTCAGCCTCTCTATTAGTAGTATTGTTTATTTCATGTCTTTACACTATACTATGGTTCTCAGAACAGCTTACATATTTCAAAAGTATTTATACAGCCAAAAGAAAGGTAGACAATTAACTTGGGAGGTGGCTTGTAATAGAACAACAAAGAGTGAGACTGAATGCTTTGCTTGACATTTGTAATTCTTCTATCAAGTTTGACGACAAGGACTTTATAAGTTACTCTTTCTCTGAAATGAATGCTTTTCAAAATCACCACAGCCAATGAACCAAATTCTTACCCTCACCTAATGTCTGTGCCACCTGCCAAGCAGAACCATTGTTCACTGAAACAATTGGCAAATGACTTTATGGATAGACCATCTTAATACACACACCATTTCTTAAATGAATGTAACCTGTTCTCTGTGGACTGAGAATAAAGACACTCACTCAAGTCAAATAGCTTTGACCATAGCAGGAAGTCTGTCTCCAAAAACTGTGCTTACAGTTCATTCCTTGTTGCGGGAGAACTGTCAACTCTCAGCTTAGCTATGACAGAAGTAAAGTTCTTTGGTGATGTGAGGGTCATTGAATTACAGCTTTATTACAATGAACTCCAATGTCTAAAAATTGTTCTTATTTTGGGCTTGTACCACAGTAAGAGCCAAGATTTTAAACTCTACTAAATATAAAACAAACAAACAAACAGACTTTATATATTTATGTTCATTTAAAAAAATCTAGTAGTGATGTATTATTTTGAAATATACAGTTCATATGTTTGGAGTTATTTAAAATTTATATTGAGAAAAACATGTATTTTCAGTACTGCTGTAGACAAGCATCTACATAAGACTGTTAAATTGATTGTTGTTTTATATCAAACAACTTTTATAATATTCATTTTTATTTTTATAATATTTTATAAATTTTAAAGAATATGACAAAAAAAGGTATTGTAGGTATTGAAGGGGGATCTCTGGGTGGAGTTGGGGTACAAAAAGGAAACAAGAATGTGATTTAATTCTATTTACTTAAAATATGTTTTTAAATGTTAACAAATTCAGATAAATTGAAATCATGTATCTTTTCTCATCATAATACAATAAAACTTAAATCAATAAAAAAGAAAAAAGAAAATAAAAAAGGAATGATATATAATTAATATGAATTAAACCTATTTCTGTTGTTTACATATCAAATTTGTGAATATGATTTATAGGTGTAGCTCAGTTACATACTTAGAATATCTGAAACCTTACACAAGAACCACACAGACATAACATACAATATTCAAATTATTATTATTATTATTATTATTATTATTATTATTATTTTGTTGTCATAGCTACTTGGGTTTTCAGGGTAGAATGAGGAGTGTCTGTTCTTTACTTGTGTGTAATGAATACAAACAAGTATGCTTACAATGACAAATAACATTTGATAAGAATATATACTGTGAAATTACCTAACATAATCAGTCTATACCCAACTCTAAAGAACAAAGATTTCAATGGAGAGCACAGAGAGCCATTGAATAGGCATGCCCTTGTCCTGAAGCAGCTCTCAACCTCCTCCTTGAGCCTAAATTAAATATAAGAAAACATATGCAGAGGGTGTTAGTATTCTGTCTAAGCTCCACCCCCACAGATACTTGGCAATAGTCATGTATGCTCCTCCCCAAAGTTATCTGTCAACAACCAGGTAGGCCTGGCCCACTATAAAAGGGGTTGCTTGCCCCTTCCTCCCTCTCTTGTTCACTTACTCTCTTGCCTCTTGCCCCCTTACTCTTGAGTCTCTTCCCATTCCCTTCCACCCTCTCTCCACATGGTCATGCCTGGCCTCTACTCTCTACTCTGCCTTCTCTCTGCCTTTCTCTTCCTCTACTACTCTCTTAACTCCCCTCCCCATGCCCTAAATAAACCCTATTCTATGTTGTACCGTGGTGTGGCTGGTTCCCTCAGGGGGAAGGGATGCCCTAGCTTGAGCCTGCTGCAACATCTCCTTCCCCCCACACCTCTCCATACCACCTTAGAACTTATTCTTAAATCTTTACCATTTTATGGTCACAAGAGCAGGAGTGTCAGGAAGATCAACCAGATCAGACTAAAAGTGAGCTCTCCATTGTGCTAAGGGTTGGGATGAGTAATCAAGAGCTATCCACTGGGGACGATGAGAGCACAGATGAGGTCATGTTTTGGAAGAATTTGCAAAGCAGAGGGAGTGATTAAGACATATGAAGGTCAGTTTGCTTGCTGCCTGCCCTCCAGCCTAATCCACTACCTTTGTTTACCTCCTACATATCTTGAATAATTTGTTCTCTTTATTCTCAGTACTCTTTTCCTGGTATTTCCCTTTACCTACGCTGAGGTGGATGTGAGGTCCTGAGGTCAGGGGAGTTGCTGTTCCCATTTCTCTAGTTATATCTCTGTTAGCACAGTCAGTTCCATCTACATACAAAGAAAACAAAATCTTGCTGAAACTGTCAACTGCACTATATCACTAAGGAGAAACAGAAAGAAAGGTGAGAGTAGGATTGCTCAGGAGTTGATTGCTCCTCCATAATGGTTACAAATATCTAGCAACTATATACATGATATACTTTTATATATATGCATTATATACTTTTTCTATTAAACCAACTGAATTTTAGGACAAGATTACCTGCAGCTACAAAAAAAAATGTTTTTACCGTTATGCTGTTACTGTTTGTTTTTACCCTTGTATGACATAGGGACTCTGTGAGGGATGAGTAGAAGGGGATGCAGAGTTTGTGATGTAAATACATACATACATACATAAATTTTAAAAGAACCAAGAAAAAATGTGATAATTATACAAGTTTACAATACAGTTAGGAATGAGCACAATGATAATTTTCACATCATCCTACTGTGCTTTTGCTTTGAAGAATTCAGTGGTCCCTCATGCTGTCAAAGGTCCCTGATCTTTATGTAGCAAATAAAGCAAGCTTTGGTCATTCAAAAAGTAATTTGATAGGCATTGGAAAGCTCTGTTTTCCTTAGTAGATAGCTAACCAACGTCAACAGAGAGAGATAGATTGGTCAGCACTATACAAAATCATCTGAGAAAATTCTAGTCTGTCCATGCTGCAGCAGGTTCTGGGCGTGGCACTGTGACTAGTGTACGGGTGAAGAATCACCATTTGTACTTCCAGAATCTCACATACCCTCCATGTTCATGAAGAATGTTAACTGCTCAGCTCATTGGGAGCCCTTTAACATGTTGCCAATAAAGGGAAAGTATCAGGTTTATAATAAGTTAAAGGCTTATCATACTATACAAAGTCAAGTATTCATCACATCGAAATCGACAACTTCCTCTCTTGGAATAACAGAGCATCCTGATTCAGTGGCACAAGGTTTTAACCCACAGATCTGTAAAGCCTCTGATGTTGTAGTAGTATATTGCACCTCCCCGCCAACACACACACACACACACACACACACACACTCAAAATGGTGCCCATCATTTGTTAGTCATCATATATTTTTACAGTTAAATTTAATTGTACTTCCAAATTTCAAGGTTTTTGTAAATTGATTTATCATACCTGGATTTGAAAGTGGGATGGGTTTTGAAAGATCCCATATGTGTGCTTCTCTAATCTTTACCCAAAGAAAATCATGTTAGAAAACTTGGCTTCATTTACATAACTGCAAAGTCACTGAGCTTCTCTTGAAGATGCCCTGGGTGATAGTTTGTTCTTTTGCTATTACACTTTAATTGGAAAACAAAATGATCATGTTTGGTATTTACAAAGCTACACTTCTCCCAAATATGGCACTCTTTCCAATTTCTTAGTTGTTTACTCAGTTATAGCTTTTACTGTTTAACATCAGCCTCCCTTGATAGTGTTACTGTGCCGTTATCATGGAGACGAAGGGGTAGTTTTTGGATAATTTTGCTTTTTGATTTCAAAAATATTTTTGACAATTTTATCACCTGGGAACTGTTACTGCATATTCGCAAAAAGGCAGAGAATATGGAATCGACACATTAGAATGGATAAATAATAACAGTAGTGCGTCCCCTTCAGTATCCCATTTATCACCCAGAGAGTTTCAAAGAATTTACATGGTAGGGATCTCTAGTTATTTTTATTTCATAAAATGCTGGTCAGCTGTCTATTTAGAGTATCATATCTTAGACTTTGTAAGCTAAGATATATGTTCTCTCTCCAAAGTTGAAATAAAAAAATATTGCCTACAGTTTAGGGAGTGGATGGTTGAATGGGATTTGACAGTTTCAAATGTCACAGGTTTATTGTCATGAGCATTGTAGCTCTCCCAATTGCTGTCTTAGAAAGACTGACAGCCTACTCTTCAGCATCGGGTTTCTTAGAGCATAAGGCTTTTTTGTATCTGTGTCTGAGAACACACTATTTCGTCTACTCTCCCTACATGCATAGCCTCTTCTCTCGACCCTACTTTCACTGACAGGGAGATTAAGCCAATCTCTAAATTCAATTCTCTCTGTCATTTAAAGCTGAGTTGATTGAACTCCCTAAAAGTCCCTTCCAGTGAGGGACCCAGGCACCCTTCCTCCTGTGTCACTGAAGCCCCTGGGTTTCTTGCCAGACCCAGGTTGTCATTGTGGTTTCCTTTTTGTGTCTCCACTTTGATACTTTTGATTACCTAGTTAGATTAGTCTGTATTCAACTTCAAGTACAGGAGTCTTCTTAAATTAAAATATCTTCACATATGAACTCACAGAGACTGTGACTGCACAGCATGGAATTCAATCACAAAATTCCAGCACAAGAAGAGGAAATAGACTTAAAATTCTTCTCCTAACCAAGGAGATACTGCCACTGAAACCTGCGGAGCATGGGGAAATCAGTTTTGGCAATGGAGTATCACTGGGTAGATGAACCACACACTCTAGGGCAAGGTAGTTTGTCAACACAAACAGAGTTCCAACATTGTGTATATTTTTGGTTTTGGATTTATTTATTTATTTATTTATTTTTATCTAATTAGTCTTTATTTTGTTTGTTGATCTTGTCAAGAAAGAGAAAGAACATGAAGTTATGAGGTGAAGAGAATCTAGGAGGAGTTGGGAAAGGAGAAGGAATATGATCAAAATATATAAAAACTATTTTAAATGATATTTAAAAATATCATGGAGTGCTGTTTCTCACTAAGTAAAATGTCAGGAAGAAAAAATAACTTCCTTACACACTTACATATTTACTTAAGGACAATTCACCCATTTTAACTGAGTGTATGCTTATATTATAATGCATACTGTCCAAAACATTTGCTTGGAGATTTTGGTATAAGACTATCAAAATCCTGCAAGAGAAATACTTTTCTACCAGGTTTTGTATGAGACGTCAGAATCTTAGGCTGAATTTGAAGCTCCATAGGCAAACTTTCTGAGTCCAAATAACATGCTTTATAGTGCCAAGTTACCTGCAATTCTATTAATATCTGGCACTTAATTTCTCTACCTCCTGTACGGTGATTAACAGTTGAAGATGATGAATAAACCCTTTGACTGCTTTCTTATCTTTCATGTGTTTTGACTAAGGGCCTAGACGTTACCACTTAAAGGATCTTCCACATCTATTAACCCACAAGCCAGGTTCCCTCTCCATTAGCCCAGGACTTCTTAAGCAATAACCTCTGTTCAGTTTTTCAGTAAAGAGAGCTTATGGATACTTGTTACCATTTTTAAAAATATACATTTATTGTTTTAAATAGCATATATAATCTTAGGTATCTTCAAACAAAGTTTCTTTCTATGGATTCTCCTACCTGCTTTCCCCTCATCCCACTCCCAGCACTTGGATCCTTCACATACTCCACCCCAATAACTTCCTGGCCACTTTGATTCAGGTGTGTTTTATTTTCTTTCCTGGCTTTTCTCACTTCTTTGGTATCCTCCTGGTCCTCTTTGTAGTTCATAGCCACACTCTTCCTACATGGGTACATATATTCAAATATGTAATTAAGGATCCATGTATAAGAAAGCATGTGATAATTTTCTTTCTGACACTGTATTACTTTACTTACTATACTTTCCAGAAATATCTCTTTTCCTACAGGTTTTCTCATCTCTTTACAACTGGATAAAATTACATTGTGCATATGTACCCCATTTTCATTATCCATTCTTATCTCTCTGGGCATCTAGACTGACCTCATTTCCCTGCTGTCATGAACAATGCAACTACAAAATGGCTATGCAAATCCTCCTGCTATAAGTAACAGAGTCCTTTAGATATCTGCTGAGACATGGTGTAGCTGGTTCAAATAGTAGTTATATTGCTAATTGTTGAAAAACCTTTACACTTATTTCCACAGTGGTTCCATGAATCTATGCATCACCAACAATAAATACAGCTCCTCTTTCCCCACACTTCCACCCTCACTTGCGTTCTGTTTTCGTGATGGTGAGGTGATCTTGGAATGTCCTGTGACCTCAGCCTCTACCTTCTGTAACCACATACAGACTCAGCACTTACCCTGGCATGTTTGCAATACTTCACAGTTTGTTTTTGGTTTGGTTTTGTTGTTGTTGTTGTTTTGTTGTTTGTTGTTATTTTTAAAGGCAAGGTTTCTCTG
>JADRCD010104741.1:0-17166 GCA_019843815.1 Montemys delectorum | reverse complement strand
AATAAGGACACATGCTCCACCATGTTCATAGCAGCCTTATTTATAATAGCCAGAAACTGGAAACAACCCAGATGTCCCTCAACAGAGGAATGGATACAGAAAGTGTGGTACATCTACATAATGGAGTACTACTCAGCTATTAAAAACAATGAATTTATGAAATTCTTAGGGAAATGGATGGATCTGGAGAGTATCATCCTGAGTGAGGTAACCCAATCACAAAAGATCACACATGGTATGCATTCTCTGATAAGTGGTTATTAGCCCTGAAGTTTGGAATACAGGAAGAACGACCCACAAACCACAAGAAACTTAAGAAGAAGGAAGACTAAACGGTGGACATTTCATTCCTTCTTAAAAAGGGTAATCAAACACCCACAGAAGGAGTGGCAGAGATTAACTATGGAACAGAGACAGAAGGAAGGACAAGCATATAGCTATCTCCTAAGAGGCTCTGACAATACCTGACTAATACAGATGTAGAGGCTCACAGCCATTCATTGAACAGAATACACGGGTCCCCAGTGAAGGAGTTAGAGAAAGGTTCTATGGAGCTGAAGGGTTTGCAGCCCCTTAGGACGAACAATTACTAACTAGTACCCTTAGAGCTCCCAGGACCTAACCACCAATCAAGGACTATACAGGGTGGGATTGAATGTACTGGCAGCAGGTATATAGTAGAGGATTGCAAATTTGATCATCAATAGGAGTAAATGACCTCGGCCTTGTGAAGGTTTTGTGCCCCAGTGTAGGGGAATGCCAGGGCCAATAAGTGGGAGAGGGTGGGGTGACAGGCATGGGGAAGGGGGAGACAAAAGTGGTTTGTTCTGGTTTTTGTTTGTTTGTTTGTTTGTTTGTTTTGAAGCGGAACCTGGGAAAGGGAAAATGTACATGTAAATAAAGAAAATACCTAATTAAAAAAATATATAGGAATTGATTTACTCCACAATCTAGCTATATCATGCCTTGCCATTTACTCAAATTATGCTATATGTTCCCAGAAGAATACTTGCTCAATCATAAATCATTGCTGCTCTATTCATAATAGTCAGAAAATAGAACAGTCTATATGTCTTTCAATAGAGAAATGGATAAAGAAAATGTACCATATTTACAAAATGAAGTATTACACAACTCCTGAAAAATTAAGTCCTGAAATTTGAAAGTAAATGAATAAAACCAAAAAAATAAAAACAACACGAGTGAGTTATCCCAGACACTTAAAGTCAAATATGGTATGTTTTTACTTATATGTGAATGCTAGATGCTAAGTCAATGGTAAGCAACTTATAATCTATAGAACAAAAGTGGTTAGGCATAGAGTAAGGGACCAAGAGAGAGGCAGATAGGAAAGGGAAACAGAATACTTGGGTATTGATGGATGGGGTGGAACTGGAAAATGAGGACCAAGTCATGAGGGGTATGGAAGAGGGGTTGAAGAAGAGAATATCAGGAATGACAACTAAAATTAAGGGTCCTTTGAAGGGTAGTTTGGAAAACAAGTACAGTACAAGCTTCCTAAAGTACATACATATATGTATGTGATCTCTATAAAAATCACCAAATAATGATGCCAAATAATCGTAGTACCCACCTGGACATTTCTTGTACCAAATGAAATTTCTGTTATCAGGATTGGGTTACATGTAATTCAGTTATTGGTCAAAGGGATCCAATGTGATTTTCCAAGCTACCTAGGCTGTTGTCAATACTATTGATTGCTCTCCAGAATCTGATAGCAATGTCCCATTGCTGAAGACAACACCTACACTACTCATTGAACATGGAGAAATCAAGCTGTTTCCTACAATGAGCCTTTGTTCTAATGTCCTTGATAGAGGAAGATTTTCCTCAAGCTACCAAAAGGGACGGAGAAACACCAAAATAGTTACAAATCTACAATGATATTCTGCTTACAAAATATGCTAGTACAATGGTGGCACGAACTTCTGAGTAACCAACCAACCTGTTTTAAGATAGAAGCCATACCTGACATTGCCTGTGTGACCAAGTACATGAGACTAGATATTTAGATATTCCAGATACCTAGGGTAAAACCAAAGATTAATGTTAAAAAGTGGTAGCAATAAAATGATTTAATGACATTAAGTTATACTGAGATTTGTAGCTTGCTCAGCCATCATCTGAGAACCTTCCTCTTGCAACAGATGAGAGCAAGTACAGAGACCTATAGTCAGACATCATCCAGAGTAAAAGATCACAGCCCTAAACAATGTCTTTATCTAATTCCTCCATAAAGGTTCAGGGAACACTGTGAAAGAGGAGGCAGAAAATATTGTAAGAGTCAGAGGGAACGGAGGACACCAAGAAAATGATGTCTTCTAAGTGAACATGATAAAAGCTCTTATGAACTCACCAAGCCTGAGACCCAATGCACAGGGCCTTCAAGGGTCTGAATCAGACCACTCAAGTATATATTATGGCTTCCAGTTTAGCTATTTGATGGAATTCTTGAATGTGCAGCAAAGTGAGCTGCTGTTCTTATGCCTTTTCTTGGGCTCCTCTCTTTCTGCTGCTTTGTTATATCCAATGCTGCTTGTTCATTTTTATAAATTTTTATCTGATTTTATTTTGTCATATTTATTTTTATACTTATTATATGTACATAATCTTATATAATCATATACATACACTTTTATATAATCACACACATAGATGATTGATAAACACATGATAGGTAGGTAGATAGATAGATAGATAGATAGATAGATAGATGTAGGTGTAGTTATAAATAAATATAATTTGGTAATAAAAATCAGACTAATATACACACTAGAAATTCTGGTATGACATTGGAGGTAAATGAAAGCATATTTCTTTGCATTGCCAAGTCTGTCCAAACATTGGTAGACAAGATGCAAGGAACCTTGATATGAAATTTCCAGAGTGGTTGTATCAGCTTGCAATCTCACCAACAATAGAGGAGTGTTCCTCTTTCTCCACATCCTTGCCAGCATCTGCTGTCACCTGAGCTTTTGATCTTTGTGATTTTGACTATTGTTTGTGGGATTGCAAGCTGATACAACCACTCTGGAAGTCAGTTTGACAGTTCCTCAGAAAACTGGACATAGTACTACCCGAGGACCCAGCTATACCACTCCTGGGCATACACCTAAAAGATGCTTGAACATATAACAAGGACACATGGTCCACTATGCTCATAGCAGCATTATTTATAATAGCCAGAAGCTGGAAAGAACCCAGATTTCATTCAATATAAGATTGGATACAGAAAATATTGTACATTAACACAATGGAGTACTACTCAGCTATTAAAACAATGAATTCATGAAATTCTTAGGCAAATGGATGGAACTAGAAAATATCATCCTTAGTAAGTTAACCCAGTCACAAAAGAACACACATAGTATGCATTCACTGATGAGTGGATATCACACAAAAGCTCAGAATACCCATGATACAATTCACAGACATCGTGAAGCTCAAGAAGAAGGAAGACCAAAGTATGGATGATTCAGTTCTTCCGAATGATTTGGTTCTAGAAGGGAGAACAAAATATGCACTGGAAGAAATACCAAGAGAAAGTGTTGAGAAGAGACTGAAAGAAAGGCCATCCAGAGACTGCCCTACCTGGGGATCTATCCCATATACAGACACCAAACCCAGACACTAGTGCAGATGTCAAGAAGTACTTGCTGACAGGAGCGTGATATAGCTGTCTACTGAGAGGCTCTGCCAGAGCCTGACAAATACAAAAGGCAGATACTCAAAGCCAACAATTGGAATGAGCACAGGGTTTGCAACCCCATAGGAAAAATTACAATATCAACCAACCAGACATCCCAGAGCTCCCAGGGACTAAACCACCAACCAAAGAGAACACATGGAGGGCCCCATGGCTCCAGCCACGTATGTAGCAAAGGATGGTCTTGTTGGGCATCAATGGAAGGAGAGGCCCTTGGTGCTATGAAGGCTTGATGCCCAGTGTAGGGGAATGCCAGGGCAGGGAGGCAGGAGTGGGTGAGTGGGTGAGTAGGGAAGCACCCTCATAGAAGTAGGGAGAGGAGGTATGGGATAGGGGGGTTCTGGAGGGGAAACTGGGATAGGGGATAACATTTGAAATGTAAATAAATAAAATATGCAATAAAATTTGTTTAATCCCTACTGTTGAGGATATGGATATCCAAAGCCTGCCCAGTAACTCAGGGGCAGTTTAGAGAAAGCATCTCTTCCTTTTCCTGTGCTCCCAGGACCTCTCTAATTGTCTCTATAGCAGGGTGGTTAGATATTCTGTAAGACTTAGCTTGTGGTAAAATTTGAAATTATGCTTTAAATGTGCCTGGATTATCAGACCAGCTGCAGAGAGCACACAAATCACAAGTCATTTAAAGGAAGCATCTCTCTTGGCATTGCCTGGAGGAGAGTTTGATGAGTGCTGAGTGTCCTGAGGCAAAGGCAGCTTTTGTGTTGTAGTCATTAGTGATAGGAGAAGTGCTGTCTAAAGCTACAAGGCCATAATTAAGGGTAAGAATAGTGGGTATTTTTTTTTTTTTTAATTTCTCAAACTGCAGGACTGAGCCCGGGTCCTTGTGTTTGCTAGGCAAGTACTCTACCACTGAGCTAAATCCCCAAACCCAACAGTAGCTATTCAAATGAAGGCTTGTATGTAGTTTGCTCATTTCATTTAAACTGTATGGTTGGCAAAAAAAAGAAAGAAAGAAAGAAAGAAAGAAAGAAAGAAAGAAAGAAAGAAAGAAAGAAAGAAGAAAAAGAATGTGGAACCATTCTGGCTATCCATTGCTGCCTCAAATTTTAGTGCTTAAAGACAGCTGCATTTACATACATGTCATGGTATCATGTGTCAGGAATTTGGGTGTGTCTCGGCTGGAAGATACTTCTGCTCCTCAGAGCATCAAGCTAGCATCTCAGTGTCATTTATCTGCATTCTGGTCTGGAGAGTTCAGGACAGCTTCATTACATGATCAGTGGTTTCACTAGTACTCCTAGGAAGATAAGCCCTCCTCCTTTCTAGGACTCTTCATATAGTTTCTTCAGTGGGCAAGATGGTGTGAGGCTATATAAGTAAGTATCATGCTCAAACCTGGAAAGTAGACATCATTAGTTCTTTAAGACACAGCATAGCTTTAGTGTGGAATTGCTAGGAATCTAAGCTAGATCCTCACCCATATCCTCCCAGGATCCTCCCTCATCCCAGTCTCAGGGTTGTCCCAGAGATGTTCAATTGATTTCTCTCTCCCAAACTTCTCATTCCTCCCACCACTGCAACCCACCACACCTGATCCCCACCCTAATCCCCATCCTCACACCCTCTCCTTCCTAGGTCTCTTTCACCATCTATATACAATGTATATTTCATTTCCTTTTCTGTGTGATATCCAAGCATCCTTTTTTGGGCCCTCTATTACTTAGTTTTTTTGGGTCAGTGGATTGTAGCCTGGGAATCTGTACTTTATGCCTAATGTCCACTTTTTTGTTGTTGTTGTTTTTTTTCGAGATAGGGTTTCTCTGTGTAGCCTTGGCTGTCCTGGAACTCACTCTGTAGACCAGGCTGGCCTCGAACTCAGAAATCCACCTGCCTCTGCCTCCCAAGTGCTGGGATTAAAGGCGTGCGCCACCACCGCCTGGCTTCTAATATCCATTTTTAACTAGGTACATATCATGTCTATCTTTGGGTTACCTCACTCGGGATGACATGTTCCATGCATTTGATTGCAAATTTCATAATGTCGTCTTTTTTTAGTAGCTGAGCAGCATTACAATGTTTAAATGTACCACATTTTCTGTATCTATTGTTTGGTTGATGGACTTATTGGTTGTTTCCAGTTTCTGGCTATTGTGAATAAAGCTGCTATGAGCACAGTTGAAAGTACATCCTTGTGGTATGGTGGAGTATCTTTTGAGTATATGCCTAGGAATGGTATAGTTGGGTCTTGATGTAGAACTATTTCCAATTTTCTGAGAAACCACCAGATAGATTTCCAGAGTGGTTGTACAAGTTTGTACTCCTACTAACAATGGAAGAATATTTCCCTTGCTCCACATTCTTACCAGCAAATTCTGTCACTTGAGGTTCTCATTTTAGCCATTCTGAAAGGTATAAGATGGAATCTCAAAGTTGCTTTGGTTTGCATTTCCCCTGATGACCAAGGACATTGAACATTTCAAGTGCTTCTTGGTCATTAGAGATTCTTCTGTTTAACTCTTTGTCCCATATTTTAAATTTATTTTTTATTGGGTATTTTCTTTATTTACATTTCAAATGTTATTCCCTTTCCTGGTTCCCCGTTCCCTTGGAAATCACCAATCCTATTCCCCCTCCCCCTGCTTCTATGAGGGTGTTTCCCCAGTTACCCACCCACTCTCTCCTGTCTGCTCTCTAATTCTTCTACACTGGGGCATTGAGCCTTCACAGGACCAAGGGTCTCTTCTTCCAATGATGACAAACAAGGCCATCATCTGCCACATATGCAGCTGGAGCCATAGATCCCTGCATGTGTACTCTTTGGTTGGTGTCCTGGAAGTCTCTCTGTAGACCAGGCTGGCCTCAAACTTAGAAATCTAAGTGTCTCTACCTCCCAAGTTCTGGGATTAATGATGCGTGCCAACACTGCCCATCATAGTAGTAGAATTACTTTAAAGTTTCTCTCTATTTAATTTGATGTTGGCTATTGGCTTGCTGTACATTGCTTTTATTTTCTTTATGTATGGGCCTTGCATCAATAATCTCTCCAATAATTTTAACATGAAGGTCATTGGATTTTGTCAAAGCTTTTTCTGCATTTAATGAGATGATCATGTGTTTTTTTTCTTTCAGTTTATTTATATGGTAGATGATGTTGATAGATTTTTGTATATTAAATTTCCTTTATCCCTGGGATGAAGCCTACTTGATCAGGGTGGATGATGTTTTTTATGTGTTCTTTAATTTGGTTTGTGAATATTTTATTGAGTATTTTTATATAAAAGTTTGTAAAGGAAATTGG
Organism: Montemys delectorum; assembly: GCA_019843815.1. NCBI lineage: Eukaryota > Metazoa > Chordata > Mammalia > Rodentia > Muridae > Montemys > Montemys delectorum. The sequence continues at coordinate 10,180 of JADRCD010104741.1, read as the reverse complement.
TCTGAAATTTTCTTTCTAAGTTGAGTCTTTGTGTGACTTAGGTATCAGGGTTACTGAGGCCTCATGTAATGTTCTTTCTGCTTCTATTTTGAGTAATAGTTTGAGGAGTATTGGCATTACCACTTCTTTAAAAGTCCAGTAGAAATCTGCACCAAAATCATCTAGTCCTAGGTTATTATTTTTGTTGGAAGACTTTTGATGACTGCTTCTATTTCCTTAGGGGTTATAGGATTATTTAACTTACCTGGCTTAGATTTAACTTTGGAAAGAGGAATATATCAATCAAGAAAATCATTCATTTCATTTATATTTTACAGTTTTGTCTAGTATAGGACTTTTAATGATTTTTTTGATTTTCAGTGTCTGTTATGTCCTCTTTTCATTTCTGGTTTTATTCATTTAGATACTGCTTCTCTGTCTTTTAGTTTATTTGGCTAAGAGTTTATCTCTCATATTGATTTATTTTTTTCAAAAAACCATCTCTTGGTTTTATTGATTCTTTGTATTGTTCTCTTTGTGTCTAATTATTTCTGCCCTGAGTTTGATTATTTCTTGCCATCTATTCCTCTTGGGTGTGTTTACTTCTTTTTGGTCTAGAGTTTTGGCTGTGCTTTTATATTGTTACTTTGAGATCTGTCCGATTTCTTTAGGAAAGAAATTCTTTAATGTTATGAACTTCCTTCTTAGCAAAACTTTTACTGTGTCCCATAAGTTTGGGTATGTTTTGCCTTCATTTTCATTGAAATCTAAAAAAATCTTTAATTTCTTTCTTTCTTTTTTTCCCTGACTCAGTGATCATTGAGTAGGGAGCTGTTCATGTTCCACGAGTTTATAGACTTTCTCTTATTTTTGTTTTGTTGAACTCCAGCTTTAATTTATACGGGACTATTAAGATTCAAGGGGCTATTGTGATTTTTTTGTATATCTGTTAAGAGTTGTTTTGTGACAGAGTATATGGCCAATTTTGGAGAAGGTTCTGCAATGTGATGAGAAAGTATATGCTTTTGTGTTTGAATGAAATGTTCTGAAGATATTTGTTAGGTCCATTTGATTCATGACATCTGTTAGCTTCATTATTTTTGTTTGTTTTTTTTTTCTATCTCAATGATCTGTCTATTTGTGATAGTGGATATTGAAATTTTCTACTATTGATATATGGATTTCAGTGTGTGATTTAAGCTTTAGTAATAATGTTTCTTTTAAAAATGTGGGTACCCTTGCATTTTGGGCATAAATATTTAGAATTGAGATGTCATCTTGATGGATTTTTCCTTTGACAAATATGATGTCTCCTTTTTCATTTCTTTTAATGAATTTTGATAAACAGTCTATTTATTATATTAGATTAGGTTTACAAGCTTCCTTCTTGGGTTTGTTTGCTTGGAATTTTTTTTCTAGGCCTTTAGTCTGAGTTAATATCTATCTTTGTTCTTGAGGTATGTATCTTGTATGCAGCAGAATGATCACATCCATTCATACCCATTGTGTTAGTGTCACTCTTTTTATTAGGGAATTGAGTCTATTGCTATTACACAGTGATTTTTAATACCCGTTATTATGATGTTGAGCTAGAAATGAAGTTTATCTGGGAAAACTGGGAGGAGTAAAGGACTGGAAAGCATAATCAGGATATATTATGTGAGGAAAAAAATAATCGTCAATGAAAGGTATAAAGAACAGGCATGAATATTTGAAGGAAGTAAAACAATTTCAGCATTTACTTTCTGAGAGAATTTTCTTCTTTTCCTCAGTTATTTTGAAGTGAATCTATGGTCAAAGATGTCTCTCACCATCCTGAAGGATAAGCATTGATTATTATTTAGTGATGAGACTTGAAGGGTATATGTTCCCCAATCCATTCCTGAGAAAGTGTAAGGAGATGTATGACAGTTTGATAAGTAGCTTAGGAAAGAATGTCAGAGCAAACTCGTTTACAGAGTAAAAATGAGAGGAAGCCCAATTTGGAAGCTGGTCATTTACATTATTTATATTAATGGAATGGAACTTCATGCAGATTTTATGGAAGATTACTTACAAAAATATAGAAAGATAAAATCTTTTATGCTGTTAGAAAAAAAGAATATGCAAGTATATTCACCCCTTTTTTTTCATTTCTATAAGACTGCCTTGAATACAATATATAAAAATATATAAACTTTAAACCAAAGATATAAATGGATAATGGTAGAGCATATAGAATAATTGATAGGTAACATCTAAGTTTTACAGCCATCATTCCAGTAAAATAAGAATTTAAGTAATGACTGACAGTTTCTCTAACTTGTGCCAATGTCTAGCTCTATAAACTACAGATACCCAGCCATTACTAACCACCTAACCACATGTGGTGGTTTAAGAATGTCCACCATAGTCATAGAAAACAGCAGTGATGAGCATGATTTCAAATCTGGGGGAGATTTCTGAGGAGAAGAATTTTAATATGTGACCTAAACACTTTCCTTTGTGATATTTTGGTGACAAATATGGCCGCTTTTTCCTCTCGTCTGAAGCTAAATCTGCTTGAGGCTAAATTGAAAAGATTTGGATTAATTACACTTGCAGATAAGATTTCAGAACAGTTTAATGTGGACTGTATCCTGTGGTTATTGGAGGTCATGATTATGCAGATCTAGAGTAAAAAGGAGCAACTTTACACTCAGAAGGCAGAGACTGATCAATCTCTGAATACTAGGCAACCCTATTCTATGGAGCAAGTTCCAGTACAGCCACGCTTAGGCAATGAAGGGAAACATTAAAATAATAAGCAAGTAGAATTGTAACAGAATGAGGGGGCCATTGTCCATGCCCAGAAAGCAGTAGAACTTGGCAGCTAAGACTACATGGTTCTGACTTTAGAGTCAAGTATACTCGAATGGGGTTAAATGTCCTTTCTTGACTAAAGAAAGCTTCTGAAGATAGCACACCCAAATTCCACAAGGAGTACTTGTTGTTTTGAGGACTTAAGTCCTGCTTTATGTGCTTTTCAGGCAAGGTCACAGAAGGCTGTAAATCTGTGAGTGGGGATGCCCAAGTAGCGCACTAGGGAGTCCAAATCTGTGGATGTTATATATGAATCAGATATCTCTGGATCTTTTCACTTTCTTTCTTTTTTTTAAATTATACTTTTTTTTAAGATTTATTTATTTATTTATTTATTTATTTATTTATTTATATGTAAGTATACTGTAGCTGTTTTCAGAGGCACCAGAAGAGGGCATCAGATCTCATTACAAATGGTTGTGAGCCACCATGTGGTTGCTGGGATTTGAACTCAGGAACTTCAGAAGAGCAGTCAGTGCTCTTACCCACTGAGCCATCTCTCCAGCCCTCTTTTCACTTTCTATAAGTCTAAACTATGAGTACTATTGTATGTGAATTAATTTTCATACTCAATCTTTTGCATATAATTCATATTCTAACTAAATTATGAAACTTCCATTCCATTTCCAACTGTTTTTGTTTGTTTTTTCTGACCAAATAATCTTAAGTTTTATTTAAATAACCTTCAGTGAGAACACAGCCGACTAATCAGACTAATCAACCATTTTCTTACCCCTCCCCCATTCACCTCACAAGGAGGTATATAGACTGTCTCTCAATGGAAGCAGCCCTGGCCTCTACCCTGGCCAGCTGCTGGAGCTAGAGCATCCACAGTGGAGAAGGGGTTATTGATAGTTTCATCCACGGACACAATAAAGCATGCAGCCTCAGAAGCTACTGTCAGAACGTTGGTGTGCACGATGGCTGGCTCCCACATAAATGCCTGGAAGTTTTCTGTGATGACCTCATTGTTGATGTTTACCCCATACCACATGCCCCCTGAGCATGTCGGGCCAGCAGCTTGTTGAGGATGTTTGTGGCATCAAACCCAGCATTGTCACATAGCTGTCATGGAATAATCTCCAAGGCCTTGACATATGCCCCAATCAACAGCTGCTGTTTCCCTGGAATGGTCCTTGAGTAATCCCTCGGGTATTTGGAAACTTCCATCTCAATGACTCCACCACCAGCCACCACAGAGTCATTCTTGATGGCCCTCCTCACAATCATGATAGCCCAATGTAGGGACCTCTTTATCTCCTCCATAAACTGCTCAGTCAGTGCCACCACAGAAGGTACGTGTCTTGGCATTAGGGCGGCCAGTGAAGAAACTGTACTTCTCTCCTGCGATTTGGATCTCCTCAAACACCAGGTAGTGAGTGGCCCAGCACCTCTGGAATCAGAGCATTCACACTGGTCTGGACTGAGCCTCCATAAGCCATCATTATTTTTTTCAGATCCTCTTTAGGCACACAGCCAGTATAGATCATGTCCCTATCAGCAGTCAGTTGGCAGGCACTGATGTTACTTACGTGCTGAGGGATGTCTTGGAAGCTATTAGTATCCTCTTTCAACAGGACAACTGGCGTGGGCATTGCCATCTTGGCAGTGGTTTCAGGTACCTGCATCTGACAAAAGAACTCAAGGAAAGCTACCACAAGTGATGAAAAACCCTGTTCTATGAGAACACTTCTCATCTCTACAGGCAAATCTATATACTGTAAGTTATAAAGACAAGTCAGACCTGTTGCCTTTGTTTTTTGATATCTTACATTTTACACATAAAACATATTATTGTCCATAAATTAATGTAATTAATTAATTTCATTAATATTGCCCATTAATATAATCAATTTATGCATGTAATTTGTTTAAATTACAAATTCATCAGAGTTAGATATATCCCAAGATTATATTTCAATAGAAAAAGTGAAGATCATTTTTGTCACAACTTTGAAGCTAAGGTGAGAAAATCTCTGCTGTGGGCTAGTTTCAGGATTAAAATTTGAATTACATCTCAAACACAGACAAATGTACCACTACAAGGGACTCTAAAAAAGGAATTCAAACTAAGAACCTAGGTACATTCAGAAGCACAGTGGGAGACTACAGGAGCTGAGCATTTGTTTAGGAAGCAAATGATTTCAAAGTATGAATCCAAAACATACCTCAAGGGCTCTGAATGCGCTACCAAATGTTACTCAAGATAAGATCAATCACGTGGAAGGTTATCTAAGTTAATTGTTGAAGCATGGGTTTACTAAATACAGCCTAAAGTGACAACTAAGGATCTAATAAAGAAATCCAGAGTCTAATACAATATCTGACTTCTGATGCCAATGCTTCCTTCAAGATTTTATATATGTATGCATATATATATACATATATATTTCACATATCACAATGTTCTTGATTCTCTTGCTATATGTTATTAATATTGAATTCTGTTTGTTCTTGTGCTCATATAATTCTGTTTAATTTTATTTATACTTCAAAATGTCCAAATTCACATGTCTTTTCTTTTATATTAATAGGTATTAACCACATGTTCCCTTAAAAAATACATAACACGAAAAGATTATATGTTGTATAGACAATTTTGTTAAATCTCTTATTTCTCAGCCTTATTAAAGAATGGACAAAAAATAATGAGTGATAGCATCTAGAAATACTGTAAAAACACCAGTGGAGGTGGTGGTTTTAGGTGAGAATTGACCAAATAAGGCAGGATCATGGAAAATAATCATGCTTACTAAAAGAACAAGTTTCTAATCTACACAGTCAATGAAATTATAGGAAAATAAATTAATGACTGTAAAATCATATGTCACCTCATAGCTTGCCAGGTCTAGTTGCATCCTGTGACATATGACACACAGATGCTCTGGCCACAGTCAACAAGGATAACAGTTTTTGAGAATAAAATTTATTTTTCCCACCCGAATCCACAATTCTCACTTGACTTACTGCTAAACGATAATATTTTGATTCAGTTGATTACCTAAAATATGACCTCCTTTACATTTGAGAAATAGATGTGTTAAATGCTAACAGTGGGTTTTAGTACTATACGGACTATATATTTCTAAGGAAGAAAAATGTTTTTCATGTTTCTTCACATGCTACTGGATCACTTAAGGGTGAAAATAATGCATGAATAAATTATAAAATGGCATTTGAATAAGGAATTACTAGATAATGAAAGAGAATGACTAATTCATGTATTATAAATTCTAAATATATAATTATTACAACATCAAGAAATTTGGAGTTAGATTTTACTATTTAATATAGAATAGTGTTTGGTAGAATTGAGATTTATTTTATTTAATAACATAAATATAAGATGACTATGGTGTAGAACTGTATAGTCGGTTGTTATATGTGTTGTCATAGTAATGAAAAACTCCAGCCCCAGTCACACAAAGTCATCATAAATGTTCACAAGATAATACACTGTTCCACCACCAAGGTTAACTGGGCTACAATGCTGTTCTTATTCCAAAGCTGATGTCCTGACATCTACTCAAGTCTTATGCAAATCATATTCTTGGTAAACAAAGGTATTTTATTAAAACTGAAAATGGCTAAAAAAAATCACATAAACACTACTGTACACATAAGAAATATAAATACTCATACCACTGATGATAAATTTTCACTATCATTTCCAAAAACAAGCATTTATTTTTCTAACTAATGCAACCCCATGAGTGTATTCACTAAAATAAGCTCCCTCAACCCCTGTTTCTAAGGGAATTGTCAAGAATTACCAGCTGCCCTGGGAGTCACTTGACTTAGACATCGTGTAGCTTTTATGGCACCTCCAGTGCCTGGCTCTTCATTATCTGCATGTAAAGCAATGCTAACGTTGCCCCAGGGATGCATAAAGGATGGCACAGTATTTCTCAAACTACAGTGTGCATACAAATCAAATGAGATCTTGTTAAAATGCAAATGCTGATTCAGTGGGTCTGGAATAGGGCATGAACTTACATGTTTTAAACAAATTCCTAGGTTATCTCCATGTTGCTGGTCAGTTATTAAATAACCATTTCCTAGAAAAACAGGGGGGAAAAAGGCTTTATCTTTCCCAGTGTACCATTGCTTGTATCATTGCTTATCACTGCTGGGTTTTCGCCATTCCCCAGAGTTTCTCATGGACATACGATTCTGTTGCTAAGATGTCTGTGGTGCTTGTCCTGCTTCAGTGAAATGGTCAGTCCTAATCTTTCCCTTTTCCTGCTCCAGGCACAAAGCCATGGACAGAAATAACTTGCCTCTTGCTTTTTCGTTGTTCTTCAAGCTAACCAAGTCCTGTTCTCCTTCTTGTTCACTTTCTTTTCTCTGATTTTTTCCCTTGCCACAGTCCTCTAACCATAGACTCCATTCAGTTTTTCTTATTTTTTCCTTTCTTATTTTTCAAACCTAGGTTTAATTCTTTCATACTTTGAGATACCTATTTCTATGAAGAAATAATTACACTCAATAAATGTTTTACTAATATCATGTATATAGCAATATGGAACTGTGAAAGACATCAAAATACACAGCCTACATACACACATTAAAAGACTCAAACTCACAGACCAGCAAACCTGACGTACACTCAAGTACTTAATCAAATATGTGTGTCCAGGAATTTTTTAGACCAGCTGTTCTCAACCTGTAGACCATGACCCCTGTTGAAAACTAACATATTTACATTATGATTCATAACTGTAGTAAAATGTATAAATGTAGTGAAATAAAGTTATGGAGAAGCAACAAAATAATTTTATGATTGGAGTCAGTATAATATGCAGAATTGTATTACAGATTACAGCATTAGGGAGGCTGAGAACCACTGTTTTATACCCTGTGACTAATATACATCACAAAAAGATATATCATTATATATGTAAAACAAATACATATACACATATAATTATAATAGATGAAAAATGAGACCATGAATTTAAAGGAGAGTGGAGATGTGTATACAGGAGGGATTCAAAGGAGGGGAGGGAGGAGTATTGTAATTAAAGTACAATAACAAAAACTGATAATTCCACACCAAATCATGAAAGACAATGGAAATATTATTCTGAGTCACTATCTTTCAATTCTTAGTTATGTTGATCTGTAACTTACTTCTTTCAACCTTTACTGGGATACCACAGAGCTATTTTAATCAAGGATTTGCCACTTTTTAAAGATAAGCACAATCAATTATTATAACATTTTAAAAGTTTTGCTCATTTAATTAATGTTAAAATATGAAAAACATAAAACAAAACCACAAATATAGCTTTAAGTAAGTCTTAGATGTAATATATATTGTTGTAAATGCTCGCTACTTTATTTCCCACAGAAGGAGTGGCAGAGATTAACTATGGAGCAGAGACTGAAGGAAGGACAAGCATATAGCTATCTCCTGAGAGGCTCTGACAATACCTGACTAATACAGATGTAGAGGCTCACAGCCATTCATTGAACAGAGTACACGGTCCCCAGTGAAGGAGTTAGAGAAAGGTTCTATGGAGCTGAAGGGTTTGCAGCCCCTTAGGACGAACAATTACTAACTAGTACCCTTAGAGCTCCCAGGACCTAACCACCAATCAAGGACTATACAGGGTGGGACTGAATGTTCTGGCAGCATGTGTATAGTAGAGGATTGAAAATTCCATCATCAATAGGAGGAAAGGACCTTGGCCTTGTGAAGGTTCTGTGCCCCAGTGTAGGGGAATGCCAGGGCCAATAAGTGGGAGAGGGTGGGGTGGCAGGCATGGGGAGGAGGGAGGCAAAAGGGGTTTGTTCTTGTTGTTTTTGTTTGTTTGTTTGTTTGTTTTTTGGAGGGGAACCTGGGAAAGGAAAAATTTACATGTAAATAAAGAAAATATCTAATAAAAAAAAAAGAAAAAAAAACATATGCTGATCAATTTTCACTATTCCTTATCCCATAACTCCACTAGTGCCTATTTTTTTTCATTTATTATTTTGTTACCATTTAGATTTTGTCTTTGCCTTTTTACTTACTCTTACAAATTAAATTTGAAGTAAGCCCTAGGAGTTTGTCATGCAAAATCGAGTTCATTCTGAAGGAATATGTTTCTGCAAAGCAGCAGGAGCGCCAGATCTCTGCTGCCAAGACCCTGCAGGGGAAGCAGCGGCAAGACTGATCACACTTAGCTTGTCTCTTACTCATATGTACACACAGTGCTGTTATTGTTTTGCTTACAGTGGTTTCTCTCCTAATAATAGCATCCCTGAAAGCTCCCCAGCTTTGCTATCCTAGAGAGTCTAAGTGCAGAGCTCTTGAACTAATGCTCGTTCATCAAGACTGAACTCAGTTTCAAAAAATATTCCCAAATGAAATAAAAATAAAAGTTTAGATAAACAAATTAGAACTGCCAGATTTTGTCTTTTATATTTAAAAAAATGCACACTTGAAAAAGATAGCATCTTCACCTAACGTGTTAGGGAATATGGATGTTTATAAGCAGTAAAACTATATCCTGTCCCTTACAATTCCTACACAAAACAAATTCTAAATGTATAAGCTACCCAGCATAAAACTAAAGCTTACAAGAAAAGTTAGGGAGTAGGGTACAAGATGAAGGCATAGTTAAAGCTTTCTAAATCAGGTTGAAGTTACTCAGAAATAAGTCCCCAATAGACAATTGGTAGGGTTTGAAAATAAAAATCTTCTGTACAATGCAGGGCGGTCAGTTGGACAAAGAAGTAGGCTACAGAATTTTTAACAGCTACAGATGCAGTAGAGGGTTAATGTCTACACTTTTAAAGGAATTTTAAAAAAGCAAAACATTTAAAACAAAACAAAACAAGGCCAACTTAACTTCTAGATGTTGAATTGAACAGTGTTCTCAAGTGGCTAGAAAACCATATGTTGAAAGGTATTGGACATCTTTAGATACCAAGGAAATTAACAGTAAAATTAAAAGTAAAAAATCTCACCCTAGCCAGTCAGAAGGCTATTATAAAGAAATCAAAAGGCAATAAGTTCTGGTGAAGATTTTGGGAAAGAGAAACCCTATTCACTATTGCTGGGAGTAAAAGTTGATGTAGCTTCTATGCTGTGGTGTTCCTCAATACATTATAAATAGAACTACAATTTTACTAAGTTGTACAATGCCCGGGCATATTCCCAAAGGCTCTTTATGTTGCAATAGAGACATTTACTCACTCATGTCCATAGCTGTACTACACACAATAGCTAAAAAACAGGAACGGACTTCTTATTTGCTGATGAATGGATAATGAATATTTGGTGCACATTCACAGGGACTTGTATTTAGTTGTGAAGAAAATGAAAATATAAAATTTGCGGGTAAATAGATGTAAGGTTTGTTGGAACTGA